>BJBW01007364.1:0-97437 GCA_004320125.1 Scolopax mira | reverse complement strand
TTGAATCATCTTGGTTGCCCTTCACTGGACTCTCTCCAGTAGCTCCCTGTCCTTCTTGAACTGGGGAGCCCAGAACTGGATGCAGTATTCCAGTTGTGGCCTCACCGATGCTGAGTAGAGGGGGAGAATGACTTCCCTCGACCTACTAGCATTGACTCATTAGTACCAAGAGATACTGTACCCATGCACAGGGGAACAAAACCATCAGGCTAAAGTTGCCTCAAAAAAAGTCAGGGGTTTAATGTGTAGATCTTTATCTTTAGTTACCATAACAAACTTCACTATGTTGTATTGCATATTTTTACATTAACAGTACTGAATGAAAGGATATGACGTAAAGGAGCACCTCCCAATTGATCTATAACTGATAAAGGTTTACAGATACGGCTACTATTTCTAGAATGTAATTAATTAGACAAAAGAAAAAAAGTGGACTTCATCTTACACCCTGTTGGATATCTGCAGTGTTTGTATTGGATGCCTATGCCTCCCTTTCTAGTGTCTGGACAGAAATGAACTCTTTTACAGTACTATTCATAAAACACAAATCATAACATAACACAGAAAGAGTGTTGGATGAACTTTATCATAAAAGTTGTGGTCTTAAGCCTCATGGAAAAGAACTTGTGTAGGAAATGCAAAGTCTGTACAATCTCATTATATTTTTGTGCTCATTTCATAATTGAAGAAACTGGAATTAGCTGAAAGTGCAGTTAAAGAAGGAAACTGAGATCATTTATATGAAATTACCTAGTTTGTTCTGATGATTATTTATTTCTCTTTTTTGATTATTAACAGCTTACAGTAAAATTATTATTTTCACAAGAGATAGACCCAAGACTCATCTTTGTTTGTGGACATACTTATATTTGCTTATATCTTTGACTAATTGCATAAAATCTTTATCATAGTCTTGACATTATCTCCAAAGGGGTTAAACCTTCATTTCCTCAAACTAATCTGTCAGTAATTTTACCAGGGCATCAACCTTCCCTGTTTCAGCCCCCTGGATTTCATTTAGACCTTCTGAAACATTGCTTGAAATTATCAAGAGAAAAGAGGAAACTCCTCTAGATAGATAATAATTCTGCATTCATTATCTTTAACGAAAAATTGAGTGCTTGAATCCCTTTTCATCTTCCTGATGCACAGATAGCAGATTTATCTGTGTGTGTATGGATGCAGACAGAACATCTGTTAACTCATTTTGGTTCAGTAACGTATTATAAACATTGATTAGTAAGTAGACATGTGGCCTTTGAATGAGTGATAACTGTTAAAAACCAAAAGGCTTTTAAAGGGACTCTACAAGAACAAAGATCTGAGAGATATCTTCAGATGTTGATTGTTAAGACCACACCATAAGAGCCTTGTTCTGGATATCTTTTCGTTCGTGTGTGTTTTAATGAGTTTCCCAGCATTATGAAGGACATGAAGTATTAATAAAAACATTGCTAAAGGAAAACACATTATACTTTCAGGAAAGTAACCTCAGAGAACAATTTCATATCTGAATTTAGCAAAGATTTCTCATATTTTGCTTCTTTAGTTTTCAGTGCAATAAGTGTGCATGATATCTGTGATTCCTGTACTTACTTTTGCTGGGTACAGTCTGATAGTATAATTTTAGCCATTTTGTATTTGAATAACACCTTTCAGAGACCCTTAATGGGTGGCATAAATAATTCAATAGGTCACTCACATTTTATCCCAGCATTAGACCATTGTTTCCCACCCATTATGCATATCATTAGGAAATGATGTTTTGCTGAAAGAATGGTTATGCAGATAAAAATTGATGATCAGAGGTAAATTCAGTAAAGGAGAAGGTACTAATAACATGGTGATCTGATCCCAGTTTTTAGAAATTTTCATGGTTGGAAATCTTGCTTTATATGTTCAACTAAATGTAGTACTATTATTATCCTCCGTTCTGCACTGTTTCTCAGTGCTCTGTATCACCTACAGATACAGGGAAACCCCCTATCCACACAATGTTCTTTAAACAGCTCTCTATGAAGGCATAGAGAATGAAAGAACCTGAATTAATGTGAGATAGTGTTATGTGCTTGAAGTACGGAGAATGCTGTGGGTTAGTAGAAACATGTATTCCATTCTTATTATACTTGATTTTTGTCCTGTCTAGCATTACAAACAAGCAGGATTAAACGAAGTGAAAGACTAGCATTTTTACCTCCATCTATTTCAGAAGTAGAGATTATCATTTGGGAAAACTTTTCTGGAGGAAGCCAATACCTTGCTGCTTTGCCTACAGCTTAACCACTGTAAATAGTGAAGTGACCCAATGAATGCATTCAGTGAAGAATTTGTGTACGTGTGTTCTTACCAGGGTTTACATAATTCTGCTATGTCAGTAAGCTGTAGCTGCAATAGAAATTACATCGTCTTTAATGTTGGCTTTAGGCCCCTATCTGACTTTTATCTCAACCTTAAGTTTTTTTACTTGACCTCAAACAGCAGTACAGCCTGACTGTAGTTGGAGATCTGGTCACATCCACGTAGCAGACTGACCTGGTGCTTGCTGACTTTCCAGTCAGTGTCTGTGGGGTTGGACTCCACACATGTGCAGATCTTAACACAGAAAGCTGATGGACAGGAATTGCACAATGCCTTGTTCCTGGCTTCTTGACCTGTCAGCATACTATCTCTTGCATTCTTCATGGAGTAGTAAGAGGTATGGAGGAGAAGCAAGTGTCTGCAGAGATGTTTTTCACAGGAACGGAAATCACATGGCAAGGTGATGCACCTTTGGCATCATCTGGCCTTCATTGCAAATCTTGGTGCTGACAAGAAATGAATATAGCATGTTCAGGATACAGGACCTGATGTAAATGGCCAGGGATGACTCATAGAAGGCAAAGCAAGCCATCAACAGGGACAACTTCTAAGTGATCTGCTTTCTTTGGGAATTGCAGAAAGGGTGTGCATTGAAACCAGGTTTTAATCTACTTCCAAAATAAGCCTGAACAGTTCTGGCACACATATTGTTTCTGGTTATGTGTTTGTAAATCAGTGCATGCATATTTAAAGACAGTAAACCTGGGTCAACACTTTGGGACAAGTCAGGTGTTTTCAAACTTGTAGCAGAGGAGTGCACTCTGTGAGCAGCAGCTCCTAGGGTTGATGGAGATAGGGACTGCTGGAAACTATGTTATCAAGAAAGCAATGGAGGTATATGGGAAATTCAGAACTAAATAAAGATGATGAGGGCAATGGCAAGACTCCTTGGGAATGTGACAGGCTTTGAATGAATAACCAGTTTCTTTCATGATGTCTGTTTTTTCCTAAAAAAGAGCAAGTAAGGGATGAATTTTCTTAGAGACCTTGCCTGTCTTTTACAGTTTTCCTTTTTTTTAACTTCTGGGCTCCCTGAATTCCTACTATACTAAACTCAAACCATGTAAGCCACAGCACCAGCTTATGCCCTTCATTTCAAAGGGAATTAGTCAGGCAAAGTTAGAAGTGGTATTTTAAGAAGTTGAAATTTACATTTGGATAATACCTTTAATCCAAAAGTATTCCCTACAGGATTCACTAGTACATGTATGCCAGAAGCATCATATCATTTAAACACAAAATGAGTCCAGAGAAACACATCATATAATTTCTGATTCCTTGGCTAGAAATACATAGAAATTTAAACTGCTTCCCATAGACCGCCCAGGAATTTGCATCTGTCTTAAGTTTCATAGCAGAGGAGATATCATAAATGGCAACTAGCAAAATCATACAGAGAAGGAAGTAAAAACTTAAAGGACACATTGACGGCTCATGTCCTCATCAGGCTTAACCACATGTACTTAGCCAGTATTACTGTTGCAAATAAGTTTGTGTCTTATCAGCTTGACCACAAAGGTTAATTAAACTGCTTTCTGAATTTGGTATTTTTCCAAGAACATGTATCAGATAAACTGTAGTGTCTAGCCTGTTTGCTACAGGTAATTCTGTGACACACAGGAAAAGACAAGTCAATCAGTGACTTGTGAACCTATCGGAAATCTGCCAAGAAAAAAGGGAATAGGTTCCAATTGCATAAAATTTCCCCATGTGAAAGAAAAGACACGCTTAAAGACAGACTTGGCAGCACACTATTTCATGACAAACCTCAGAATCCTCTGGTGCTTGTCTTACAGCAAACATACCTGATCTTAAGAGATTGCATGAAAATTCCCAATTTACCATTCAATTCAGTGACAGCAGGATAAAGCTCTAAAGTGAGAATGGAGCTGTCAATAAAATAAACAGTGTTATGAAAGCAGAATACCTCATAGAAACTCTGGAACAGATGTCTGCTTTTCACAATGACTGCATAGGAGAGATGGCATAAATTTCAAATGTCACTGTGCCCTACTACTTTCAGTTTTCCTAAAAACCTTTGTGCATGTAATGTGCTGAAATTTTGAAAAACTGCTTTCCTAGAGGAAACTCAGATGGAGTTTCATAAATTGGGAAAGCATAAAGAAAACAACCTAGCCAGAACCTTTAGCTTTAAAGACATCCTATTATGAGGAACAGAGCAAAGGATGAAGAAAAGAATGGGATGTAGTTTTTGCTATGTACATCAACTTTGATGAATTGCACCTGTATCAGAGAAAAGAGGAGAAACCTTGCAAAACCAAAAATGCCTTCCAATATACTTCAGTGAGAAAAAAATTCCTCTCGGCTCAAGATCTCCCTGTGAGCAAACAGAGGGTATGGTGATTGGGTACCTCTGGGAGGGGAATGCCACAGAAGCACTGCTGTACTCTCGTAGCTCTTCTTAATATCCAGGACTTCAGAGTCTGAAAAACACACTTATAAGCCAATTCATGCATGAAGGGGCATGGAGGAAATGATTGCTTCCCTCTGTCTTTCAATACAGTTCTTGTCCCTGGAGCTATTGCAAGGATGGGGAAGGTATCACAACTGTAAAATCTGTTTCCAGGATTCCTTCTCTAAGCTTATTCCAACTCTTCTATGAAACTTGATTCACTCCATCTTCACGTTACTCAGTTTTCTAATAGTGTTTTGGAAGACCAGTTCCAAATCCAGTAGTTTAAAGGTCATGACCAATTTATTATTTTGCCTTCCTCGTTTTCCAGTTTGCATCATTCTCTTTCCATCATTGTTTGCCTCAGATTCAAACCTTTTGTGTATAGAAAAGAATACCATAACCCCCTTTGAATCTTTGGCTAAAGAAGCCATGCTCTTTTATCTTTTAATCAACGAAGTCATGGTCCTTACTCCTTTTGAGTTATATCAACTCAGGAAAATGAAATCACATGCTAGAATACATTTATTTTATAGAAAAGGGGAAAGATTGAACAGATCCGACAAATGAAGGTTTGAGTGAAAGAACCCATGAAAATAAATTTAGCCATTTGTATTTATATTCACATATGTATATGTATATTTACAAGTGCATTTATGCACAAATTTGGTTTTCTCCCCATATAAATAGAGATTTTACACAATGACCTGCCTCAATTGTACAGAAAATCTGTGAACATGATGTTTTAGTATGACAAGGAATTATGTACATTTATAATACTCAGAATCACTGCCTAAATCTTCTTTACTCTTCAGTAGTTTCTGCCCAGGCAGGAGCAGCTAGTCAAGAAATTTCTGTTTTCATGTGCAGTGAGAAAATACCTACATGAGGTAAAACAATGTTGTCTTTCTGGACAATGATTGAAAATCAGAAATTTTGCTGGGTATCTTCACAGGAATGGCATTAGTTTAGAGCACCTAGGCTTTTTTTTGTTTTTTTTTTTCCCTATCTTAACCTATACCATAGCCAGGAGTGCTTGAATCTGGGTTTTGCTAGGAAATCTGGGTAGGTTTTGTCTGTTCATTTGTTTTGCTTATGAACCTTGTTAGTGCAATAGGCCAAATGAAAATAAACTCTTCCCCTTTGAAAGTGTCTGAAATCCAGATCAGCATTTATTTTATGGCTGGAGCCCTTTCTTACCTTCTTGCAGCTGACAGCTAGAGAGTTAGCTCTCTGATGAGACCCTGCAGCAGACATTCACTGTGTTTGACACAAAACGAGTGGTTTTCCCAGAAATCAATATAATCCTTATAGTGACTGTTTAGTGATTACACAGTGATCTACACAAGCTCCTAAGTCTAGTTCTCATGATTGTGTGGATAAACCTGACCCAAGTAATATCTATTCAGTTCTATGTATATTACAAGGATCTAAACAAATCAACAATACCAATATTAACTTTAAAGCTTTGTACTTTGTACTTGCTCAAAGCCCCATCCAGCCTAGCCTTAAACACTTCCAGGGATGGGGGATCCACAACTTCCCAGGGCAACCTGTTCCAGTGCCTCACCACCCTAACAATAAAGAATTTCATCCTGATATCTGATCTAAATCTTTCCTCTTTCAGTTTAAAACTGTTACCTTTCATCCTATCATGACACTCCCTCATAAAAAGTCCCTTCCCATATTTCCTATAGGCCCTGTTTACATATTTCCTATAGGGCCTGTTTAGGTATTAGAAGGCTGCTATAAGGTCTCCCCAGAGCCTTCTCTTCTCCAGGCTGAATGACCCCAATTGTCTCAGCCTGTCTTCATAGAGACGTGTTCCAGCTCTCTGATCAGCTTTGTTATGTTTTTTTGTTATGAAGAAATATCAGTATAAAACACATAAACTGTACTTAATATTAAAAGAAATATATGTCTATGTTTGCTTGTATGCAAGGGCATTTCAATGCTTTAAAATTATAATATTGTAACAAATAAACTGAGAAAAACCCATACTTTTTTCCCCTTATGCCACACAAAAATTCATTTTAAACCAACCTGGTGGTTCAGTATCTCCTAGTTCAGTTTTCCCATTGAAATTCCAGCATCTAACCTTGTCAGCTGTGTCACTTATGAACTTTCATGGTTCAGGAGGTGTCAACAAAAGACAAATTGCTGAATAGGAGCTCTGTCTGTTTGTTAAAGAAAACTGAGGGAGGAAGATAAAAGTTTTCTTTATCTAAAACTGCATGGGTAGTATTCTGCACAAACAGCTGTTAGTGATTTCATTTTATGACAAGCAAACAGTTTTTATTAAAAGGGATTTATTAGGAAACATAAGACAGCCTACCTTCTGCTTTCCCGCAAGAGTCAACAATGCTAAAGCCTAATTTGCACAGACTTTATTACACTCTTAACTGGCATTTGTATGATCTTTGCTATTCACATAACCTGCCCGATAAGGCACAATTGAGGCATGTAACTTGTTATAAAAGCTTTATCTTTTTTCACTTGTAATCTTGTTATGTCACCATCAGATAGACTCTGAAACTTATTTATTGGCTCCAAATGCATTTTCTATGTATAGTGTAACAAAACAATATGTGTTTTCTTGTTGGAAACATAAGAAAAAGCTTGTTACATGGTTACCAATTTTCAGAGAGCCCTAGTGAGAATACACGGGCATTTGGTAATTTCCAAAACATGCTATTTTTCCTAGACAATTAAGGTCATCATATTTTTTGCTACCTATTTAACATCAATTTATTGCTTAGATATTGTCTGTCCTATTCCCCCCAGCTCCTTACACACACACACACACACACACACACACAGAAGGGACTTAACTCCTTAGGTAAGCTACACTACCATTTAGCTAATTCACCCAAATCAACACCTGCTCCATATCTCCATATTTTTCAATGAAATCTGCAAAATACCTCAGATCATACTGAAATTTAACCTTTTAAGATTTTGTTCAATTCCACGCAGTCCTTAGCATCTGCAGGACTAGGACTTTCAGATGTGGAATTAACCCCTTTCATTTCACATAGCCTTAGGTTAACAGCTGTTGCAGCAGATTTTTGGGTACTTTTTCTTTTAGACTGTTACCTCCTATTACATATAATAAAAAAATAGGATCTTGTCTCTTAGATAAAGAAAAAGAGTTCCTTTAGTTAAAATTTTTGACTGCTCTGTAATCAGGGTTTTGCTATTTTACCTTCCCCATCTCTTTGCGGATTTGCCAACCTGGCTCCTTAGTGTTGCTATAACAGCTCCAGCACAAGTTGAGACTGATTTGAGGTAAAGCAAAACTTACTCCTTGGGTTAATGTTGTCATATAAATATTTGGAAAAATAATTTGGAATGAAACAGGTAATATTATCAGGAGGAAAATGCACCTCAGTTCTCTTAAACTAGCTAATCTGTCACTGTTAAGCCATTGATGCAACCTGCTTTCAAAGTTTGAAATAGCTCCCATGGCAACTTGCCTTAAACTGTAAACTGGATTGTTTTGAATATGGGGAAGAGAAGCGGTAAATGTATAAAATCAATGAATCATGGCATTCCAGTGGTGTGACATTTTCCAGGATTCTACTTATGTCATATTGTTAAACATCCGGACCAATAAAAAAAAGTATGATTTATGGTACTTTAACCCTGAGAGCTGTCATGTAAGTAGCCACTATGAAGCAAGCAATATGCTGTGCATTTTAGCTACTAGGCTATGGGGAAGGGTTCCCTGGCGTAAAAAGCAACCTCCCCAATCTACAATAGATCATGTTTCCTTCACATTTGTTTTTCTGGGATGCGTGTCTGATGGATTTTGGTAAAACAGCTGACCATTGTCCCTATTCTTTTTCAACACCAGTCCTGACTACTCTGAAATCATCCCTACAGTAGTAGAAGCTAAGGATTTCTTCTTGGCAGAGCTCCGAATTGCTCTTTGCTGATGCTGCTCAAGGCTTTTCAAACCCTTCCGTATCAGTAGGATTTCCAGCCTTGACCTATTGCTGTAAAACTCCTGGCCTTGACTGTCTATCCAGTGACTGTTGCTGTGCTTCCAATTGGGAGCAGAAATGTGATCTTAAAAATGAAGGAGATGTCTGCTAGGAAAATAATTCTGTATAAGGACATTCACTAGTAAGAGAAACCTGGTACTTACAGCTCAGTAACCTTTCCCTCTCTCCTGTTCCTCACCAATCCCTATGGAAAGGCAGGATGGGGAATAAGAGGAGTGTATCTTCAAGAAGGATAAGGAAGGTATTCAAAGTGGTAGAGCAGACTGTGTTAAACCTCCACCTCCCTGGTCAGTTATAAGAATGGATTAGGTTTATATAAAATAATCCAGATCATCCCTTGGGGGTTACCTCTGGCTCTGCTTCATCCAGTCAGTCAAAGCAAACTGTTTAGCATAGACTTGAACAAGTTTGTTTTTAAACAGGTAACAGTGCTCCAAAAAGGAAATATTCTAGTCTGTACAGCTCTGCAAACATACAAACATTGTTTCATTAATGCAGAAATGTTATCTAACTATTCCGTTTTATTTAACTATGACTTCATCTCTCCTCAAAGGGAAATGATTAACATTCATCAATGCACAGTTAGCTTTGCATAACAACTTGGTGATCATATAAAACTATTTGAATATTTTCTTAAATTCTGCTTAATCAGGATGTTTTTAATCTAAGAAAAAGTCAAAGAAAAAGGTGTTCTTCTGAAACTGTAGCTGAAGAAACAACAAAATCCTAACATGTAAAGGTGATAGTTTAACAATACTGTTTTATAAAAGTTCAACAATTTAACAACACCCTATAATAATATTTCCCCCATCTAACTTGGGGAAGTCTCCCGGAGGTCTGTAGCTGTGAACTACTGCCTAAGGTCTGACAGCTGAGCTGCTAGTAGTTTCTTTCATGTCTAAGTGTTCTTATAATACATAAAATAGGTACTGTCTCTTATTTCACAGGACTATGACACAGCATGTGTTTCTATCATGCTACAGTACAGTATGCTTCTCTATCAAGCAGACTTGTGGAGATAATCAGGTCTTATCACTGTGAGAGTGAGCAGTTACTGAACGATATGCTGTTAATTTCAGAGTTTCGTTAGTTAGAAGAGGCCCAGTTGAAAAAGTAAAATTACTGAACAGAAAATTAGTTCTGTTTTACCTCAAACCTGGACAGTGCTCCAGCTCTTCTTAGGCATCTGGCTCATGTGAGCAAAGGAGATGGAGCAAGGATCTACATGGTATTGTACATCAGGTATTGTTCACAAAATCTGTGACCAATGTTGCTATTATGCCAACCTGTGATTATGTGGGGTAGATCAAGAAGCAGGTTGTATTTTCTCATTAAAAGAGTTTAAATCAGTGTTTCTATGGAACTGACCCACTGACTGCCTTCATGAAGAATGCAAGCACTAAGAAATTATCTTTGGCACCTTGGGAAGAAGCAGTTGTCTAGGGAAAGACAAGGCATGGTTTAGGAGAGAAAAGAGATTGAAAATGAGGTCTACTGTTCCACAAGTAAGTGAAGACACTGTTATATATTGTTGGGTACTGGGGAATCTTCATAACTCTTTTTCTGGAGATATTTCTCCTAGCTGCACTCATTTATTTTTATAGAGATACATTTCTTTTTACAGATACTTCTATACTTGCTATTAGTATAGCAACTAATGTATTGACCAAATAGATAACGTCTTCCCTAGAGGAGGAATTTAAGAGGATATTAATACAGTGTAAAGCCATTTTTAGTGATTCACTGTTAAGATTGGTTTTCCTATGTGTAACTCGAGATACTTGGGTTACCCTTCTAAACACTCACTCCTTTCAGCTTCAGACAGTCACCTCCTACTGTCATGCATGATTAACAGAGCAGGAAGACTCAGGTTTACATAAATTGGCCCAGCAAACTTCTCCCTTCCCATTGCTACAACTCCAATCACAGATGTTGAAGACTACATCTCTAACCACACATGTTAAATCTTCACTGATTCATGTATCAGGAGTAAGACTAAACAACCTCAAAAGTTTCAGTTTACTTGGAATTGTTTGGAGTAAATTACTGAGACTTTTTTATTTCTAACGATGTGACCAGACTCTACTAATCCCAACTGCCTATAACAGGAAAAGATTTGACTTTCCTCTCTGTGTGCAAACCATTAATCCAGAAAACAATGCCTCAATTCTTAACATCTCTCCCTCCTCTCGAGTTGCCTGTTGCCATTTACTCTTCATTAACTCTTCCAGGTCTACAAATGTAGTAATCTTGTGGCTACAACATTTCTCCTGTGAGCATGGGGTGTGAGACCACGTGCTGTTCCTACAATTGCATCACAAGCACATGATATAGGAAAGTATTAGTAGAGGAATGAAGATAAGCAGTGGGAGAGGCAATTAAAAAGGAGCTTAGTCTCTGCAATGCAAAGCCACATCCTTCTACATTCTCTTTTAGAGGAGCTGTGATTTAGGGAAAGGTCCTATATGGAAAATCATAATGCAGAATTTGAGCACCTTGAAGTTTGGTTGGTTTTGGTTCCAGTATCTGTTTTGAAAAATGCCTGGAGTCTTTCTTGTTTGCTTGAGGGAGAGAACAACTTCTGGCTTTAGGCATAAGGAACAGTGTGTGTACACGAGGCATGTGTTTATTTAGTAACTGAAGATGGTAGGTAGTGAAAGCTAGTCTAATTACTCTCACTTAGAACTTTATGAGTTTTACGTCTTCTCCTTCACTGGAGAGAAGTTCCAGCTGATGCAAAGGAAGATAATCTATCTCGTTCCAGCCTCCTTATTCTTCTGCAGAGATGGAAGTGATCAAAACAACAACAGGAATGGCTGCTGAGGAACCCAAATTGTTTGAGGAGGATATGAATCACATCATATAAAGGTAACCATGCATGAAATGAGTTGGGAAGGGCACACCACCCCAAAGAGCCTTTCACTTGCAGCACAGTTTTGAACATCCTTGAACTGGCCTGTTTACACCAAAGATGGGCGGGTCCCAATCAAGGCAAGGTCTTTATTCAAGAAGAAAATTTTAGCATCTGTTTCACTTTAGGTCTAAGTTTCACTGACTTCACATAAAGTCTTAATCAACTAATGACCAAAAAAGTGATGTTTTAAGCTTTTCCCCCTGCATTTATATTATATTCCACTGACTCTGCTCTTTTTGTTCTGATTTTCCTCTAAAAAGAACCCTACAAACCATTAACAACTCTGGTTATCAGCTTTGTTGATGCTGTTCTTGGCAATGAATGTGGGGAGACTGGAAAATTATTTTACTGATGGAATTTCCTCAATACTTTTGGCATCTGACACAATGGAGTGAACATGACTTTGACGTACTAAATTCACTGGGATATTTATTTAAGACCAACCCTCCATGACTCCTGAATGTGCCTCAATCAAGAGGGATGGGCTGCAGGCTCAGTAATTAACTTTTTAAAGGAAAATTACCCCCTTTTTGAGGAATATACACAGCTTTAGGATGTCTAAAGGCAATAGGCTGACAAAGTAAGGATTTTTCAATCTGCAAAAGGACAGACATGGTCCATCAAACACTCAATACTTTTGATATGGTTTAGGGACACACACACAAAAAAAAAAAAAAAAAAGCTGGGGGGGCTGGGTTGTATTGCTTACACCTGGAGCTGCCAGAAATTAATCCGTGGGCTGGAAGAAGGTCCTTGAATAATCTTGAACTTCTTGCAGCTCCCTCCCTCTCCCACCCCACCAAACACTTCTACTGTATGCAAATAAGGCAGCTGAGATGCAGGAATCATTCTCAGAGAGTGCTCCCAGCTGGTGAGGGAAAGGAGATCAGGCAATAAATGCAGACTTTCATAATTCAGTATAGACTCCTCTCACCCACATCCCTACCATGTAGCTTTTTGAGCTATTTTAAAGAGGAAATGTGTTGATAAGTTTTAGCAAAGTCTGACTGGGATTGCTGTAAATCTAGAGCAACCATTGGGTTGGAGATCCTGCAGAGCAGAGGGTGACACGGGGGGTGGTGATGAAAATCCAGTGCTGGAACTCTTTCACTCCTTCTGGGAGAGAGGCAGTGCCAAGAACATGTAATTGAGGGACAAAGGGAAAAGCCAGCATTAAAATCCCCATCTACTTGGGGAAGCTTAAAGCCAAATGAGCTCAGTGTAGTGCCCAAATACATCAGGCTGACCACCACCTAGTTCTGTGACAGATGCACTAATTCAAAACACTGGGCTTCTTTCTTTTACTTGCAGCAAGTTGAAAAAAATAACCACATGAAGAGAGTGAAAAAATGCCAACACTGACTTTAAAAGGCTGTAAACTTGGAATAGAAGGTTTTTCCCCTCTGCTTGCATGTTCTAGGAGCACTATGTAATCTTGTTTTGTAAGAAGCACACCGATCTCCTGACACTAAAAAAAAAAATAGACCTTGGCTGCAAAAATTGGAGAGCCAGGAATGTATTATACAGGAACAGGTCTTGCCAAGGTAAGCAAAGTCCAAACATCCCACATTTCCCAAATTAGCTTTCTTTCCTGCTTAATGCACTGTAAATGAAATTCAGTTGGACTTTGCCATTATTGTGGACTGGATTCAATCCCATTTATAATGTACATAGAGAGGAACAGATGATAAAATTATATTGTTTGAAGAAATAGCTCACTTCCTTTGCAATAATTCTTATGATTGTTAACATATTAATAATTATAGTCATGCATTGCACGTATAATAGCACCTTTCTTCACCAAGAATCCTAATGCTCTTATGAAATAAAGAGATTGTACTGTGTGTATGCTGTCTTAACTGAAAACATATCCGACATCCCAGCTCTGCCTGTAAGTCATGCTTTAAAACATAAGGAGCTTAACTTTCCTACAAATCCATTGCATTTTCAGTACCTTTTTTATTGTTAAATATGCCTCTTCTCATTCCTCCACAGAGCTTATAAAATGCTTGCCACTAAAATAAGCACTTAAGAAATCTGCAGCGTTAGGCAATCCTTCTTTTCTATTCAGTACTGCAGTCATTCGACTTAAGTATGATTTGCCTTGATTTTTGAAACAACAAGACAAAAATCAGTGGTGGAAAAAAGCCCCCTTAATGAACAATATTAGTATTTCAATGGTTCTGATCAGCCATTACTGTTGACACTCTGGGTATGCAGAAAACATGAGGTAAACCCTCATTGCCCAGTCTTGAATGAAGCAGGAAGGTGCATGCCATTTTTACTCAAAAAAGTTATGTGAGGTCAATCCTGGAAAAAAACACTCTTAAAGTGGCTCATGTTGCTTAATATCATTAAACTATACAGTCTGAGAATTTAGGCTAGGTATCTCAACTAAAAATAAACAACACTGCCTACAACTTTGTGTATATGAACTAAAAGTCCTCCTGATTCTTGATTCAATAAATGCAGACAGTCTTGCAAAGCTCATATAGTTTTTTTTAGGTCCACAGGGACAGTAACATCAGAAACTAAAACATATGGAGGAGTGTTTAAGGGATCTGTGTATTTCTTTAAATCCAAAAGTAAAAACTTTCCAGTAGAATCTTAATATGAATGATTCTTCTTTCTCCTGCTGCTTGAGAACTGATTACAGATGCTTTGGAGGAATTTCTTAGGCACTGGACAGCAAAATGCTTTCCACAATGTAAGGCACATAGCCGTTGTAAATGAAGTGTGTCCCATCACTACCTTCACAACTTCAATAGCTCTGAGCAATGGGGAAAAGAGCACAGAATCTGTGCTACTGACAGAGAATGCTGAGAAATTATTAATTTTTGTTCTCTCTTAGGATCTATGCGCATGTTATTATTATTATGATCATTCGCCAAAGTAGACCGTAGAAGTAGTCAATATTGGCACTACTCACACACCCAGTGTTAGGATTTAATCACTCTCTGTTTTTTTCAGTGTAGATTTTTACTTGTGATCTTACAGTTAGTAATGCTATTGTACCTATTGGCCCTTTTAATTGTATCTAAAGATCAGAAAATGGAGAAAAGAGAAAGACAGACAATCAGGCAGTCATTCATGATGAAAAATTGTCAGAGGAAGAAGCCAAACTATATTTCTGAAAAACAAAGTCTGGAAACTATTTTCCAAAACAAAACAACCCCCAAACCTCTTGTTGGCCAAGCACGGAAAATGTCTATTCCTTAGGTAAATGTTTAAATAGTTAAAAGAATGAGGGAAAGATAGTGTTAGCTAAAATATTTTGTGCATTGGTGATATAATGAGCTTTCTTTTCCAGACAAAGGTAATAACAGTGCAAGCTGCAGGAATACCCTGCCCTGTGAGTCAACAGATTGACAACATGGTATTATTTGCCAGTTTAGAACAAGAAGCAGCAAATGCTTTGGCTACAGGAGCTAACACAGGTAAGCAAAATGGAAATATGCATGCTGGAATATATCCAGGATTCCAGGTTGTTAATGTTTTTACCTCTATGAAAGATACCATAAACACCATAGTGCCCTTGAATAAGCAAGAGTTGTGTTGTCCAAGATTCCAAATTATTCACAGAATGCATATGGAGATTTTGGGTCAATTGTTATCAGCTCTTGCAGATTATGGGAAAGGTGGCATTTTTGTGCTTGATCGTCTATAGAGCGAATAGGACGGCCCTTGTCTTCCAGCTCTTCCTGCCTCTTTTAAGCATCTCGTGCTACGACTTATACTCACTCCCTGTGAGTGTGTGACCCTGTTATCTCAGAATAGGTGTATTTTGTAGGTGAAGGTAATTCAGAAAAAAAATCTTTCAGAAGCTGGAAAGAGTGTCTTATTTTGAATTGGCTTTCAGCACAGACCACTCTTAATTTCTAAATAAGAGCAATCACCCAGGAACCAATCAATGACCAGCAGCAGTTTAAATTTGTACACCCACCCTTAATCCAAATTAACTTCTGTAAGGAGATAAGCTTTCAGTAAGTTCACTAATCAGCCAGTACAACTGGAGAAAGCAGAACAGGAGGTGCGGTTTCACTACACAGTTTATTTTCCGGGATTAATATTTAATTTAAGCCAAAAGTAAAATAAGACGACTGCTCTCATACTAGTTTCCAACAGAAACATTTCTTTTTTAACAAGTCAGTATTTGCTGTTAAACTTGATCAGAAAAATAAACTGAGAACCAAGACATAAAATGATTGCAAAATTATAACAACCACTGAAAAGTACAGTCTGAATATAAAGGAAAGGGAAAAAAAAGTGAGGAACCTCACAAGGCAGCAGCTTTTCCAAAGCCAGTTGTGTCACTAGGGGTGGTTTTATTGTGTACTTCAACCAGTCAGGATGGGGTGACATGTTTGACAAGCTTAGAGGCCAACCTTCCAACTACTATCCTACTATTTGGCTCTGCAGAGACTCACCCTTCGTGGGTCATCAAGAGAAACTGAATTAATCTAAAAACAGAAGGAATCTTTAGTACTGGGAGAAAGCATGAATGCAGCTAGTTTTAGTTAATTTCTTAGGAAGTTTGTTGCACAGGAACATTTTCAGATTGTGAACCTAGGTCACAGTTTAAAAAGGAGATGAGTCCACCTCCTTTGCAACTAATTTTTTTCTTTTTTATAGGAAAACAGTGTTCCATATCTTGCAGATCTGGATTTGTCCCATTACTGCTTTATTAGCATGTCGAATGAATGCATTAAAAGCCTTTTGCCTCAGTGCCTTTTTGCAGTGTTGGGCCTTCTCATCTTCCAATGTATGTGCTTTGAACAACAAGCCACAGGATTTCTCCAGACCCCATATAGATCATCTACTGCTTCCCAGATAGCTCCTGTCACTTACACTGATATTCCATAGTTTACTAAGTTCCTAAGGTGAAAAAAGTCCCAGGGCTGGACATGGATACTACGAATGAAGTCTGTAGTGCCTTAAAAGCCATTTTAAAGCAGTTGCTCAGTTAGAGAATGTGTAAATTTTGTCTGAAAGCACTTTATCCTGTTTTCAGAAATGCAATGACTTTAAATTCCTTGTAATTAACTAAGCACAAAAGCTGAACCCATGGAAATTGTACAGTAAACACTACTGCTTACTGGCATACTGGAAAGAACAATGAGGGCACAGACTCCCATGCTAAAACCTAAGAGCAACACAATATACTGTATTTTGAGGTGATTCCATTGTGCTGGCATTTGATTTAGCAAAAAATAGTTGCTTTTGCCAGCACAGAAACAAATTTTTGACTGCCATTATGTTTGGACCCCCTTTCCCCTCTCCTGTGTACAGTGTTTGCTGAAGTCTGCCTGGCCAGTTAAGCAGGAGCTTAGCTGTGCTGTAGCAGACATATGGAAAGCAATTAAGTGATTTATTAGTTCTATTGAACACAAGTTTTGAAAAGCAAACATTGTCTAGTGCAAGAACACCACTAGTGACACACAGCAGTTTGCTTCAATAATGTTTTCCTTTGGGATCTCCCAAAGCATGGCAGAATACCATTGGATTGTCCCACAGGATATGCTATCCTGAAGAGAAAAATATGGCTGACCTAGGATGAAGGAGGCACAGACACCTTTTTTTCAGTATGAACACCCAAGAAAGTCTGAATTTATGGCAGTGAATTTCAAACAGCATGTGAATCACGAACACAGAGACATTCTTACAAGCTTCTACATCTCCCTGTCAGGCACAGCAAACAAAAGCCAGGTGACTTGATTTAACTTCAGGCTTTGAGATCAGCATGCTTATGGTGAGGAAAAGGTCATGGATAAGTGACATTGCTGCAAAATTGTAATAGAAATTATAAAGCTAGTGCTAAAAACCCAGGGTAGGAGCTGGGTAAGGAGCACTAGCTCACAATCTAAGCTACGTTAAATGCTCAGTCTGGCAAAGGTCCTGGACATGCCATTGCAGCCATGATTTATGTCAAATCATGTACTGAAAGCAAGAGGATTAAGTTTAACTTGGCTCTCTGTACAGAAATACACCAATGACAGGAACATGTTGTTCAAACAGGCAATATGGATGTTAATATGCACTAAAAGCATCAACATGGTCCTCCTGACTTGTGCCACTGAAACCTATGTCCCTGGTCTACCCATGAAATTTGTTAAGAACCTTGAAGCAGAAGTTCAACAGATTCCCTTCTTAAATATAGAAGGAATCATATCAGGTAATCTCTAAATGTATTGGTCTCTACTTGAAACCAAATAGAGGTTTGCCTTTGCCGTTCCCTAAGAAAATTGTTACAGGGCCTTTCATGTTTGATAGTTTACAAATTATATATATTTATATATTTATATAACATATATTATTATTTATTATATAAATATATATTATATATATACAATTTGGCTTTCTATTCTTCATCTGAAAAAGCTTTGTCAGCATCAGATCTTTTTGGTTCCCAAAAAACCTTCATATTTACAGGCAGAAGGAGTATGGTAAATAGGAATTAGGAGAAATATAATACAGGATACATGAAATAACAGGTTTGTTAAACAATCAAATGGATGTAGTACTAATATATCTAATGCTTTACTGTGAACAGAAGAATAAAATCTTAATTTCTTTAGTGGCTCACTGAATTTCTGTTGACTGCAATTAATTTTATTCTGGCTTATATTGGCCAAAGTCAAAGAAGTAACACCTGCAATAGCAACATAGGATTGTTTCAAGTGGACTTCAAGGGTAACACAATCAGCAGTACATAATATTTTCTCTATAAATGCATAAGCTATGCTAAAACTGATGTAAAGACATGCATAATATATCATCCATAACTAATGATATAAATGTATTGAAAGAATGCCATTAGTAATATGACTGTACCAGACACTGGTGCAAGCAAAAGAAAAAAAAGAAGTTATCAAAATACATAGTAGGAAATTATAAACTGTATCTAAAAAAAAGAAAAAAATTAAAAGTAGTTAACTATAGCTATAAAGATTATCAATAAGATTGTCATAATGGTAAATATTCTGACATTTAACAGAAAGTCATCAATTTATCTCTGAAACTTGTTTAAAAATATTTTTTCTCCATGTTTACCTTAAATGTAAAAATAATTTCCAGTACAAGAAAACATTTACCAAGGATTGACACATGGACAAACTGCGGGCTTTTTTTTCTTAAAATTTCACCCTTGTGGATGCAGTTTAGTTCAATCCTCCATCAAAACATAAGAAAGCATCTCACTATTAGGTACAACATAGATGTTTGGTTTTTAATTTGGTCTGATAATAGCTTCATTGTATTAATTGTGCTATCTAGATATTGTAAAGGAAAGATCAAGGCCTGCCAGAGTGAATGAACTGGCACATTATAAAGCTTCATTTCTGGAATGCCTATAATACCCCCGATATAATTTAAACACCAGAGCACACAAAATATTATTAATATAGCAGTATATTAATCTAATCTAAGTCAAACAGCTTTAAGAAAATTCACTTCCAGATTTTTTTTCATTTTGGCAATTTGTCACATGTAAAATACTGTAAAAAGGTTCAGACCAAGGTTATTTTCTGACACCATATTGCAAATCTTTACTCGAGGAAAACCAGGATTTATGTAAAATAAATAAGATGCCATTCTGAGCATTCTTAGGGGACCCATGAGTAATAATGTCACTGAAGGGAAAAGACATTTGAAAGATGTTTCTGTTCCAGTGATGCAATTATGCATGAAATTTCATAACAGCAGAAATTACTACAACTTACAGTTACTTTGCTAATATTTTTGTGGGACAAAAACCTACAAAAAGGCTGACACCAGCTGCAAGTTAAGCAACTAGAAAGTCAGCTAGTGGGCCCTGGCAGGCTACAGACAGAGACCCAGAGAAGAAGCAAGGAGGAGTTTTCGGTGGTGGTGGTAGGCACTGGAGTTTCCTCTGCCTTACAGGGATGCAGAACACTGCCATGCTTTTCACTGGTCTTTGTGTTCATTAAAAATAAAAGCTCCCAAAATAACCATTACTGATTTTAAGTTTAGTGAAAATAACTGATGTTCATTGCACATTTTCTTAAAGAGCATGTTTCTGTAGAGAAGAAGAATGTGTAGGATCATAGATTCATAGAGTGGTTTGGGTTGGAAGGGACCATCAAAAATCACCTAGTTCAACCCCCCTGACATGGGAAGGGGCATCTTTCACTAGATGAGGTTGCTCAAAGCCCTGTCCAACCTAACTTTGAACACTGCCAATGATGGGGCATCCACAACTTCTCTGGGAAACATATTCAAGTGTCCCACCACCATTATAATTTTAAAAATTGTCCTTATATTCAATTTAAACATACATTCTTTCAGTTTAAAACTGTTGTCCGTTGTCCTGTCACTACAGGCTTTAGTAAAAAGTCATGCTATATCTTTCTTATAAGCCCCTTTATAGGTTGAAAGGCCACTGTAAGGTGTCTGCAGAGACTTGTCTTCTCCAGGCTGAACAACCTCAGCTCTCAGTCTGTCTTCACAGAAGAGGTGCTCCAGCCCTCTGGTCATCTTCATGGCTCTCCTCTGGACTCGTTCCAACAAGTCCATGTCCCTTTTATATTGCGGGCTCCAAAGCTGGACAGTACTCCAGGTACTCCCTGGCAGAATCACCTCCCTCGACCTGCTGGCCATGCTTCTTTTGATGCAGCCCAAGATGTGATTGGCTTTCTGGACTGCAAGCATATATTGCTTGTTCATGTCCAATGTTACATTCACTAATGTTCTCAAGTCCTTCTCTGCAGGGCTGCTCTTAATAAGTTCATCACCCAGTCTGCACTGATACTGAAGATTGACCAATACTTGTTGCAGCCTGAAGGCTCCTCTCCTGAGAGTAACTGCAAAGGCTTAGCTGTGAGAAGATTTGGGAGGGAAAATGGATCTAGACAGTGTGAAGTGAAAGGCAGTGAAAGATATCACTCCAGTTACAGGGATGAGCCTGTAACTGGAGTGATAAAAGGGAGAGAAGGAGCAGTGGGTTCCTGCAGCCAAGAGTAGACCCAAAGCCAAACGTCACAGGTGAGGGAGAGTAGGAGGCTTCCCAGGGACCCTGAATAGACCTGGCAGTGGTGCTGGCAGGGGTTGGACTTGGGGAAAGGACTCATTCTTCACAAACACAGCTGACAGGGGACATACTTAATCAAACCTTTCAAACCCAGATTTGCCCAACAGCACTGCAGTTCCTCTGCTGAGTCACCCTGTTGCACTATATTGTACTCTAGTAAAATCCAGCTGTAGGGACTGGAAGTATCTGGTATTTTTTTGGCATGGGAGAGCCCTTTTTGCTTTAAAAACATTCCAGTTCAGTGAACTGGCTGGCTAGAGATCCTTGTCACACCACGTTTCTGTCACATCATAACACTGCTTTCAATGTTAGTTTGTACCAAATGACAGGTTGGGTTTTTCACAGAGAGCAAGGGCTTTTCTCACTTTTGGATTCTGCTGGAGTAAGCATGTATTTCACTCAAAGGTACGGACCCATCTTATGTCTATAGCTGTAGTGCAGAATGAACACATAGTTAATTTGCATTTCTTTTAAAAAAAGCTTTGCAGATGAAGCAGGACCTGCTGGTCCAGTCAGAATTCATGAACAACAAAGATTACATATTTCAGTGTTTGCTCTGTTGTTTTGACTGTGGGAACAAGGAGAAACAGTTCTTAATTACTATTAATCCCTCACATGCATTATTAACAGAGTATTTTGTTCAAATAATTGGAGCCTGCAACATTTTACAAGCTCCATGTACAAAGTATTCATCTTTGTTGATGATAATGAAAAGTATTGTTATTTGTTGTTTTGTTAGGAGACTCACTCCCAGGCAAAGCAGGCCACCTTATGAGGGAAAAGAAAACTAAGAATGTAGTTCCATTTTAAAGCCGTAATATAAAGCTGTGATTAAGAAAAAAAAAAAGTAACAGACTATTTTTTTGTCAGAAGTGTGATGCTATCCCAGGATAAATATCAATCATATAAACCTTAGACACAGCGGTTACACTCACATCCAAGATGCAAAAATCCTCCTTTCACTGATTCTCACTGGCAGTGAAAAATCAACATAAAAACCAAGAATCTTAATTCACTAGTTATTAATAAAAACATGTCAGGGAAATCAAGCATGCTCTCAAACATTGCTCTAGAAGCAAAATATGAGACCACTAGGAAAGCTTTGGGATTTTTTCCTTGTGTGTTGTTTGGTTTTCCCCCCCCATATGTTTTTCAAGTCATCAGACTTGGGGGAAAGGTGAATTAAAAGGTATAGCTTCTATTCCTGACAGAAATATTTGCATGACAAGTAATCAAATACCTAATTATCCAATTATGAAAGTGAGATGTAAGATGAGAATGTACCTGAAACTGCTTTTCCTTTTATGAAGGCTGTAAGGGTCACTATATGTTATAGTCTAGTCTGAGCACCACAACACAAGATACAAAAATGTCACCCAATCAACTACTTGCTGCTGGAAAGGCACAGATGTCTTTAGGAAGATGTCCTGTGCAATTTATTTGATGCTGGAGAAGAACAAGCATCCACACTGGGTGTCACAGAGGCTATTCTGGTTCTCAGTAAACAGCCTATAAACATCCTTTGGGGGATTTTTCAAACTAGCTATTCCGGAAGGTTATAATGAAATACAGCAGTTACTGAAAATTTTCCTCTGGGCTGACAGTAAAGAAAGATGTATTTGTATCATATATTGCATATGCAGGAAAACTTTTCCATGCCTGACCTCAAATAATTGCATCTGAAAAAGCCAGAGAACATCATTAAGAGCAAGCAGAAAGTGTAAGTGGGCAAGCTAGAGTAAGTAGGGGGGGTGCTCAGGGATGTAAAGGTATCTGCTGTGGTCTTTGAGAGAAATAGCTCTGAGGAAAAAGCTAATTCCAGGTCATAAAAGTAGCAGCTGGTATGGCTACATTGCACTTTGGTAGCCTTTTGTTTATAGAACAATGGTCACTGAGGGTCAGATTAAACTCTGGTTTTAAGCCAGATTTTTATGGTTTTAAGCCAGTTTTTTTTGGCATTATGGGAAACTAATCAATTGATATATAGAAAGATATCTGGATATGTAAGAAATGAAGGCAATATATTGTAAAGGAATGGCAACGGTCTTGCTTTATGATTATTTTTAAATAACAGTGTAGGGAGAGGTGGTGACATGAAAAATATAATTACAGAGATGGATCACAACAAGATTCATGCACTTCTTCAGTGGCTTTCAGAAATTCAAGCTGAATCTAACTTTCATATAAAATACATAAGAACTGCAGCAAACTCCCTGCCTGCTAAGGTAGCCCAATTTTGAGCTCCCTTTGATTTGCTGGAGTCATGCAAAGGAACATTAGTATAGGTCAAAATATGACTCACTGTGTGTCAGGATTGAGAATGAAACCAGTTAATAAGGACTACATTTAAAAAACCAAAAAGGAGTAAAGGGAAAATTCACATGACCACTACAAACATTAAAAATAAATAAGATGAAGCTTTCTCCAAAGAACATATAAAAGTAGTGAAACTATTCTCAGTATCATTCTTAACAAAATCAGCTTAAAAGTCTTTCACCGAAAGTCCTGAGGATAGTGCAATGTTCAAGGCAGGACATAGGTTGGCAGAATTTGTGGTAAATATCTGGAAATTCCCATTAAAAATATATAAAATTGGCATTTGTAATTAACTTCTTGCATTGCTTTCAAGGATTAAATGACATAAGGCTGTACTTACCTTTGACTTCCTGTGAAGTCAAAAGAGGGAGAGGTGGGGACATTTCCAGAAGACAAATTTGCTCTTTCCTTTTTTTTTCCCACCATATGTTTTTCAAGTCATCAAGCTTGAGGGAAAGGTGAACTAAAAGTATAGCTTCTGTAAATAAGATTCATAGCAACTTTCAGTAGTTACACAGAAAGATGACAGTGTCTCAAGTCCTCACTTATACACTTTTTTTTTTTTAGGTAGATGGGATGAACCAGAGCCCACCCACCCAGTCCTCCTTAATTTATTTACTCATATCAACAGGAGAATTCGCTGGACTGGATTCTCTGGAGAATCAGTAGTTAGCTAACTTTCTTTCCAACAAAGAGGATATTTTTAAAATAGGTTTTCACAGAAAGAAAACTCAAATGAAAGAGGGATATCTATAAACAGAGGCACCAACCTAAAGTTACAGGAAGTCAACAGATTACCTTTGCATTTAAAAAAAATAATCATTAAATTGAAGCCAGTGAGTATCAATTAAACTGATTGACTGAATAAACTGTGTCTTCACACCTAGTGAAATGTAAAGTGCACAAGAAAATACAGCCTTTGGTGGCTTTATGATCTGGCCTGGGCACAGGCCGATGGGGTTGCTTTCCTGAGAGAGGGATTGACGTTTCAAAGTATTAAATGGATGTGAGAATGGTCTCGTACAAGGTAAACTGAGATTCCATTGTTGCCCTAAAGGATCTGAATACTCAGATCCTTTGAAGTGTAAAAATCAGAGAGATTTTCACAACTGATACCTTTGTCTTTGGAAAATTGTGGCAATTCTTTCTCCTCAAGGATGTTTGGGATGCCTGACAAAAGTGAGTGTAGCCACTTCAGGTTTGAAAATAGCATATTCTATAGGACTGCAAAAAGGCTTTATGAATTTAAATATTACAAACACATAAAGAAGCAAAGGCCTACCTTTACCCTTATCTTAGATCAAAAAGGAAATATAAACAAGCCCAAGAATATGTATTTGACCATGCAAATTATTAGAAGAGTCAAGCACAGCTCTCAAACCACCCAATGCTTGGTCTCCCACTTACCTGCAAAAATGATCCATCGAATTTGCCAGATTATTTTCTTTTCTGGTTCATTACTAATCAGACAATTTTCCTGAGTGGTACTTAGACAATTTTTTTTCATGTTTACATTGCAACTTTCTCATTCTAATTGTTAAACTGGTGTGCTGAAACAAAATAGGTGCAGCATTCTTTTAAACAATCCTTTCTGTATTAGAGGGTATTTACAGTTCACAGTCTTTGTTTTCAGCTCAAGATTCTAGATACCAGAACATATTGATGTTGATAACAACACACCGTAGATAACACTAGAGGTCCAATTGCACAGCCAGGGAATCCACTCAGTGTAGAAGTTTGTAAAAGAATAACACCTATCACCAAATAAAGATACTGAGCACACCTTTAATTTTCCTCCTTGAAAACATCAATAATTGGTGACAAAAAGTCAAACAAAAATTCAGCTACGTCAAAGTAGTGTTGGGGACTGACCTTTCCAAGCCACAAACCAACAGGCAAGTCAGTTCATCTCATAATGGCAATCCAGGCTTAGTGAACACCAGTGACATGATAAAGTGTCTTACTTTATTTACCTGACACAATGCAGTATCTCTGGCAAATATTTATTTTAGCAATATAGGACAGTACTTCCTGGTGTGTTGCCTCAGAACTGTTCAGTAAGTGGGAGTAGCATCCTCACATGATAAGAAAAGAATGGCTACAGGCTGAAACCAGCTGAGCCCTAGCCTAACTGGCTCAGCTGAAGGCTGGTTCTCCTGGGGTTACCCTATTGAAGTGGATGCAGGTGTAAAGAATTCACGCAAAAGGAAGAAACAGTACTTGGAGCAATGCCACTGATTTTTTTCTAAGTTATGCCAGGGAAATGTTTGTCTTGCGGAGACAAAATACTAACTGGTAGGGATGGCCTGGGGCTACAGATGAGGGATTGACTGTGCACACCTGAAAAGCAGCCACATATCAGCAGCAGCAGGGTCATGGTCAAGTATTCACAGGGAAGCTTTTCCTGGAAGCTTTTCCTTTTGCCTGTGTTCAACTTTGCTAGTTCTGGTGGGGGTCTTGTGACAGCAGCCTGAAGAAAGACACACAGCCTTCAGGTGCAGCCCAGCTTGCTCTGTACACATGGCAATGCTGCTGCATGCAGATGCAGAGCCACTCAGCGAGAATGACCAGCAAGTAGGTCATTATACCTGTTTGCTTCTAGGGCAACATTTTCCCAAGATTGAGCAGCTTTCAGGCTGATTTTTTGTTTCGTACATTTACATGTGCATGGGGGAGAGGGGAGTATGTGGGGGGAGATGTTTTACCTACTGACTGTCTCTAAACTGAGGAAACTGAAAGTTCTCATTAGAGTCTTTGCCTTGCTGGCTGCGTCTTAGTTGAACAGGACTCTACACCTGTGAACAGAGGACAAATGAGTTCCCTTTGATTCCCAGCCATTGGAGCTGTAAATAGTATTGCACAGGCCAGTTAGATGCTGGACTGAGAGAGTAAATGAAGTGCCAGGTGTAACTAGGAATGGAGAAGTAGCATGTGAGGTTTCACATGATCCTCTGTTCAAAAGCACTCTGGAGATGGGAATATGCTTTTTGTTCCAGCATTTCACTTGCCTGAAAAGGAAAATGCATGCCAAAACCAAACAGGAAACTATGGCTTTAAATCAATGCCATTCTCAGTTTTTGTATTAAGTCTCATCATCACTAACACACATAGGAGAACAGAAATCTGAGTACACCTGGTAAGATTAGGTTGTATTTTATGACGTTCTCCTACCTGAAGATAATGCAGAGACGGGAAAGGTTTCTGATCTTGTTCTTGCTAATCCATCCTACTGAGAATGATTGATTTGCAGGGTTTACATATGTGTGTGACTGCTTAAAGAGTCTGTTTACTCTTCTGATAACAAAAGCACTCAAGAATGATTTTTTTCCCCCTCAGGGAAAAGCAAGGAAGAAAGAAAGGAATGTCCTTTTTTGCTGCTGTTCTTTGCTTTGTAAAACCATGTGCATACTTGATTTGTATCAGTAAGAATGTTTTCTGTGGCAATGTGAAATTAGTACATGAGTCTCAGTGTCAGGCAATTACAACACATGCCTTCTAAGGGAGTTGCGTTGCACTGACAGTTAAATGAATTATTTGGAGATTCCTATCATTTATAATCAAACTGTTCCACTGACTAGACTGTGAATAAGAGCGTTAGGTTCAATTCAATGATCCTTATAGGTCCCTTCCAACTTGAGATATCTTTATCAGCGACCTGGACAAGGGCATTGAGTCCACTCTCAGTAAGTTTGCAGATGACACCAAGTTAGGTGGGAGTTCTGATCTGCTTGAGAGTAGGAAGGCTTTACAGAGAGATCTGGACAGCCACCTGAATGTGAGCCAGCAGTGTGTCCAGATGGCCAAGAAGGCCAACAGCATCCTGGCTCGCATCAGAAATAATGTGGCCAGCAGGACTACAGAAGTGATTGTCTCCCTGTACTTAGCAGTGGTGAGATAACACTGTGAGCACTGTGTTGAGTTTTGGGGTCCTTGCTGCAAGAAAGGAATTGAGGTGCTGGAGTGTTCAGAGAAGGGCAGCAAAGTTGGTGAGAGGTCTAGAGCACAAATATTATGAGGAGTGGCTGAGGAAACAGGTTATTTAGTCTGGAGAAAAGGAGTCTGAGGGAAAGCCTTCCCACTCTCTATGACTACCTGAAAGGAGGTTGTAGTGAGGTGGGTGCTGGTCTCTTCTCCCAAGTAACAGGCGATAAGACAAGAGGCAATGGCTTCAAGTTGTGCCAGGGGAGGTTTAGATAGGTTATTAGGAAAAAAATTATTCATGGAAAGGGTTGTCAAGCACTGGAATACGCTGCCCAGGGAAATGATTGATTCACCATCTCTGGAGGTATTTAAAAGACATGTAGATGTGCTGAGGGACATGGTTTAGTGGTAACTTGGCAGTGCTAGGCTAATAGTTAGACTTGATGATCTTAAAGGTCTCTTCCAACTCAAATGATTCTATGATTTTATGAGATTTTCTATGATCCTATAATTCATTACTTCAGCACAAACACCTTTTTTGATTTTGTTGCCGTATTTCCTAATGATACCTGCAGTGCACCCATTTCCACTGCAATTTTTAGATTGACCCAGCTTCAATTTTAGTTTTTATAAGGAAACAGAATAAAAACAAAGGATAAAGTTCACCTTCTCTGACTTCATCTGTCTAAGCACTGGCTCTCAATATACCCAGTGCTAAGAAACTGATAACTCAGGCTCTTATACACCAGTCTTAGGCTGAGACAAATAATTCCAGAAAGGAGCTAAAGAACAACTTAGTTACAACAATCTGAGCTGAATTCTGCAGAGGTATAACATGGACTGCCTTATTGTATCACAGTGATGGCCCAATAAGCATGGGACTTTTGGGTAAGAGCTGAGAAAAACACGTACAACACCTATGCCTATTCAAAGTCAAGGATTCCCACAATTTTGAGATCAGTAACGTCATAATGAAACAATATTCACCTGACACCAGCTGAAATTATTTATTATGAAAATGAATTAAATAAAGACTCCTTGGGGCTCAATAGCTGCAATGTTTTAAAATGGAAAGCTAAAGCTGAATGCACTTCATATCTACGTGGTCAGTTCAAAAACATTCCCTTTAAAACACTTCCCAAAAGCCCTGACGCAGCAGGCTGCAGCACCCTGCACTCTAAGAAAGTCCTCTCTCAGGTCACAAAACTCCAAAATTGCTCAAGTAGCAGAATTATACTCCTTCCTCTCATACTCTGAAAGTATTGTTGGACCATTTTGATCCCTGTCCACATAAGATACTGTCACCAGTACCATTGGATATGTTAGCTGGGAGTCGATTGTTTATAACACAAATCATAGTCATGCAACCAGTAATGAGACTGAACATCACTCTCTCACCTGATACACAGTTCAGCATTTGATGGTGGCAAATAAAAAACAAGGACTCATAATAAGCATGTAAATATAGTAATTTTGTAGTGTATATGTAAAACATGTTTTTACATTCCTGATGCAGTGCTTACTGTATGGAAGGAAAAAAACATCTTTTGCTCCTTCAGTTACACTGAGTCACTGCCAAAGTAGGTGCAGGACCACTGTGGAGAAGAACGCAAAGTGCCCCTGAGCTGAGTCCTGCCTCTCTGACTAAATTGCAGCTGTGGAAGTGATTGCTGTTTCCCTTCTAAGGAAGTTGAATTGATGAGCGTGGTTATGGTTTTATATTGTACACTTTCTTCAGACAGGACTTTTGAAAGGCATCAGCTGTCTCTAGTTTCTCTTTTATAACCTTGGTTTATATACCAATGACATAAAAGACACCTTGCCCCATTGGCAGCAAAACTGAAAGAGCAGAACAAGTCCTCTTTGAAATGCAGTTTATTCTACAAACATTTAGAGTAAAATATTTAGCTCATTCCACATATAATACCAGAAGGAAAAAGCACAAGAGAAAAGTATGGGCATTTGAAGGTTACTCACAGATGCTTTCTAATCTACTCACTTGCTAAGGAAGCATTAAATGGGAGCTGGAATATTTCCTTTAGTTTACAATCATGTTCTCCTCTTTGGGCATTTTGTTTCCACGCATCCACATTCATCTACATGCATGTATGTGAATTGGATTGTCTTATGCTCAGAGCAAACCAGTTCCACCTTCACTTCGTGACTCCTTTTTTCATGGCAGCAAATGCATTTGTGTTCCATTTCACCAGCCTCAAAGGAATACCTACAGAAATGAGATTTGCACATCAGTCTGCTGCCCATTGCCTTCCCAAACTGATCCATATTTGCTGTTCCAAATGAAGGTACTTCAAAGGAGCAGAGAAGCAAAATTTCTTATCATTTTTTCTGCTTATTCATAACAGTCTTTCCTCAGGATGCTACTGGCCATGCAGGGCCAGATCCTCTGACATCAATGGGGAAAATCCCAGTAACTTCAGTGGATTTTTGATTAGGCCCATTCTGGTAAAACAGAAAGAAACAATTCACGCAGAGACCAAAGATCGGGAAAATACTCCACTAAACACCTGAACTGTTAAAAACCCACAAAAAGACATGTTTAAGACAGGTAGTTAATAAATATAGCTGGTGTCTTTTCAAATGGACCAGTTTTCCTAAGATAAGGCACTCCTGTGACTCTAAGGACATTTAGTCACACATTTAGTCATATTGGTAATGACTGCTGTTCTGCACAGCCAGTTTCCCAACCAGATCCTTCTAAACAACGGGAAGGGGACAACAGTTGCAGACCATTGGCAACCCAGGAAGACCAGACATGGGAGAGGACAGAGAAATGCTTCCTACTTACACAGAATATGTACTGCAGGTCCCTTCACAAAATGGCACTGGAACTGGAGCAGCTGACTTGCATTTGTTGTGAACAATATACTGCTCTTTCATATTGCGTTTGCATTTATGCGGCAGGTCAATACCTGTGCAGGAGAATACTTCTGTTAGACTTCTTCAGTCGGGAATAAAAGTTTTGAAAGGTATCTGCTAGGAAACCAGGGGCTGACTATCCTACTAAAATTTTTTACAGTTCAAGTGCATAACCAAAAAACCAAATGGGAGTGCTAAAAGACACTAATTCAACAAAGCAATTTTCTGCTGGTCAAGGCACTTTTCTATTTGTGGACTAGATTATATGAAGAGTTATGTATAAGTGGATGTAAAGATGTTGTTGAACCAAGACCTAAAGAAGACATGAAGGGTTTGGGTTTTTTAAAATTGCTATAAATGACATTTATTACTGTATAACAACCTGTGATTTCTGTGTGGATGCTACAGGAAAAAAAAGACCCCTTTTCCCATGCAATTTCCAGATGCAAGAATACAGAACTATTTTATACAAATTTTCTTATTAGGAGTATACTCCAAACTAATAGTATTGCAGTTATTTTAAAACACTGAAAAGGAGTTCAAATGTTTTTAGTTTCTCCACTGGAAGACATTGAGGCAGTTTAACCTCAGCTATGAGTGGATTTTTAACCTCAGCTTTGGGTAACAAAACAGCTTAGCTGCTGTAAGAACAGTCTTCCAGTCTATACAAACTGCAGGCTGTCAAGTGCACACAGAAACAGAACTAAAAGCAGGGAGAACTTAACAGTATTGGAAAAGGGAATGAGTGATTTAATGCACTCACATGTCTTACAACAGCCATCTGAAGTGACATCAACTGTCCCCTGTATTGAAAGCAAACACAACAGTTCAGATGCACATACTGCTAAGCAGCTAATAGCCATGATAAGAGTTCAGATATATTCCATCAAGTCCAAGAAACACAGATTCTTCATCAGACTTATTTGTGTACCAACTATATATAAAACTGCCTAAAAACATCTGTCAAGGAACGGAGTTAATTGCCTTCTTGTCCACAAGGGCACATTGCTAGCTCATTCCTGTTGTCCACCAGGACTCCCAGGTCTCTTTCAACAGAGCTCCTCTCTAGCAGGTTAGCCCCCAACCTGCACTGGTGCATGGGGTTATTCCTCCCCAGGTGCAGCACTTTACATTTGCCCTTGTCGAATTTCATCAGGTTCCTCTCTGCCCAACTCTCTAGCCTGTCCAGGTCTTGCTCTATGTCAGCACAGCCTTCTGGTGCGTCAGCCACCCCTCACAGTTTTGTATCATCAGCAAAGTTGCTGGTGGTACATTCCATCCCTTCTTTCAGGTCACTGATGAATATATTGAAGAAGACTGGACCCAGTCCCGACCCCTGGAGAATGCCACTTGTCACAGACCTCCAACTAGACTCTGTGCCACAAAATCACAACTCTCTGAGCTCTGCCTTTCAGACAGTTTTCAATCCACCCCACAGTCCATTCATCTAACTCACACTTCCTAAGCTTACCTATGAGGATGCCATGGGAGATGGTATCGAAAGCCGTGATGAAGTGAAGTTAAACAACATTCCACTGCCCTCCCCTCATCTATCCATCCAGTCATGCCATAACAGAAGTCTATCAGCTTAGTCAGACAAGATTTCCCCTTGGAGAATCCATGCTGACTACTTCTGATAGCTTTCTTTTCCTCCATATGCTATGAGATGGTGCCCAGAACAAGGTGTTCCATTATCTTTCCAGGGATGGAGGTGAGGCTGACTGTCCCATAGTTTCCCGGGCCCTCCTTCTTGACCTTTTTGAAGACTGGAGTGACACTGGCTTTCCTCCAGTCCTCAGGTGCCCTGCGTGTTCTCCAGGACCTTTCAAAGATGTTGCAGAGTAGCCCAGCAATGATTTCTGCTAGCCCCCTCAGCACTCATGGATGCATTCCATCAGGATCCATGGGCTTACAGATATCCAGTTTACTTAACTGTTCTCTAATTTGGTCTTCCTCACCCAAAGGGAAGTTATTCTTTTTTCAGAACTTTTTCTGTTATTTCCAAAGTCTGGGACTCCTGAGGGCGGGCCTGAGCGATGAAGACTGAAACAAAGAAAGCATTCAGCATCTTCGCCTTATCTACATCCTCTGTCACCATGGCACCCGTCTCTTCAACAGTGGGCACACATTTTCTCTAGTTTTCTTTTTGCCTCTGATATATTTGAAGAAACTCTTCCGGTCCACATTGACATCCCTTGCCAGGTTTAATTCCAAGGAGTCTTTGGCTTTCCTCATTTCATCCTTGCATTCTTGTAATCTTCCCACGAGTTCAGCCCCTTCATTGATTTACATAATCTTATTGAAGCAAGCACAAAAAACACAGCCCCAGAGAACGACAGCTCCTTCTGGAATTGATCATGTGCAGAACCTTCCCCAAGGGTAATTCAAGGCAATGGCTGTCTTTGTCCCTGCTTTGGTTTTCAAAGCTGCTGCAAAGCCCCATCAGGCTTCTGAAAGTTACTGGAAACCACTAATTGCTGAAATCCAGGGCATTGATGGTACCCCTTGCTAATCCATGTACTTTGCTTAGTGATGCATAATGTATGAGAAGAAACTGTGTTCATTGGTTCCCCCAAGAGTCGATGGTTAGTTACTATTTGTTGAGTTGAGTTTCATAACACTGGTGTTTCTCAAATGATGAAAAATCTCACCTTGCTATACCCCCAGTACTCTTCTCTTTCAAGTTCTAGTGTTTATCCCACAACAAGTAAAATGTATGGGTTGTTTGCAAATAGTTTGTTTTACTTCCATGGGATGCTTCATTCAGGACTGAAAAAGCACATTTCCTTCAAAGGAGGATCATCAGTTCAGAAAGGTCAAGGATTACTCAAGAGGCTCATTCAAAACAGTAAAAAAAACTCCTAGACCATCAGTAGAACTCTTCCAGAGGCTTTTTTTTTCTGATTCTAAAATACTTACTGGGACACAGTTTGATTCTTCAAATGGTAGGCAGACCTTTACCATACTAGTCAAGGAAAACTGGCCTGCTGATTCAGTGCACGTGTACTGAGTACAGTTATCATATGGAGCTTTATAACTCTTTCCAACCTGAATAAAAACAGGAAAAAAAACCCAACCAAATATAGTATAGCAATAAAAATAGAATAATACAATAGTAATACAGTAAATTATGTGGAATAAAATATACACAAAATAAAAAAATTTTTTTAAAGGATTTAAACACTTTTTTAATAGATGGAAGAAAAACAAAGAATGTGAAAGAGGAGAAAAGTCTTCATAATGGAGGTTAATGGATAAATGCATAGCTTCATCGTGGCAACATAAAAATTGTATATCAGCACACAAGAAACTAGCTTGCAAGATAAATTACCAAGGAATAAATTGATGAAATAGAAAAGATGCAGAACACAAAAGCTGCCAGAGAAGCAATAACATGTAAGATAATAGTTGTGGTTGAGATAGCATCATTAATTGTTCACAGGAGGAGCAGTCTGTAATAAAACCAAAGAGCTAGCCAGAGGTTCAGTCCGTGTCTACACAATGCTACACTGACAAGACATGGTGTATTACCTCTGTGTGTTACTGAGTCACTACACTACAGCAGTTATGCCACTTTTGATTTCTGCCTTTGCAAAATCAGATCTAGTGGTAGTACAGCTATATCAGCTCACTCACACTATTTAGCGTCATATTTTCGGGGCAAGATGATGACACTGTTTGCAGATCGGAGCAGTACGATGTGAAGCCAGCTCACGTATCTCTGCAAGAGCAGTACTACACAATGTCACCATCCCCTCCAAATTCTTTCTCTCTGTTGCATGTCAGGAGGAGGGGTCGTAACGTGATTTCCATTCCTGCCAGAAATGCATAATTTTCAACATGGTGTTGCTAGTGAGGTGCACACAGCAGAGAGCAGCTGTATAAACATCTGCACTTACCTTGGAAATAGAGATAATTTTAAATCTCCTAGAGGTCTTCCCAGCATCAAAATCTACAACACCATTTCAAAAAATGCCAGGGTCTTTATGATAAAACAGCCTTGTGTGCAGAGCCAAGGAGTGCTTACCTCAATGGTCACATTGCCAAATGGAAAATTTGCCACACATGCCACTTGCTGGCATTGGCTGCAGCACTGACCCTCCTCTTCCACATAGCGGAAACCCTGTGGGAATAAAGTTTTCATTTAGCCATGTACTTGGTCTGATTTGATTATCAACAAGAATTGCTGCTGTCAGATATGTGAAGATCGTGCCCAGTTATATCCTTCCCTATGTTTTAGGTATCCATTGGTCTCTTGGTAGGTGCGGGTCTGGCTGGCTTCAGGAAACAGGATAATTGTTTTATCAGTTTTTAGGATTGATGGTGGATATTGCCTGAGGTCTTTTAAAAAAATCAGTTTTTAGGAATAATGGTGGGCAAGAACAGAAGAGAAAACACTATTTGCTTACATTCAGTAATAGACTGAACAGTCTGGTGCACTTCCAGCTCATGCGTAGTGAGAAGTGTCTACTGTGCAGTTTCTTTACAATCTTAATTTTTGAGCTGACAATGGGCAACACCAACAGAATGGCACAAATGTTGTCTGTCAGCAGTTGGACCAGGTTTGCAATCAGTCTCTCTCAGGACTTCTTTCCAAGAGTGACCTCTTAAATTTGCTAGAGCAAAAATAACCAGTACCCTAAAAAAGACTTTACAAAAAATCTAGTAAAATCTTATATCCTGCTGTCATTCACTGAGGAAGCAGTTATACTATCCCAGTTTTCCAGTACATCTCCTCAACAACCGCTGTTCATGGCTGGGGAGGCTGAGCGTGCAGTACTGACCTGCTGGCAGGTGGTTTGGCATTTCACTGGAACACAACGGATGCGGTTGGTCTGTGTCACAACGTCCTGCTCATCTGTGCATACACAGTCCTCGCAAGAGCTTTTAGGTACCATTGCACCAGGCTGGAAAAATAGAGAGGACACAGGCCACGGCAAGAATTAAAGGAGTTCTATAATAAAGGTACATCCCCTGCACTATCAAAAAGGAATGTTTATACTTGGGGTTGATTTTTGGAAGGACCTCCTGAAATGAATACCTCCAGATTTTTTAAACCTCCCACTGCCTGTATCTCAAAATTAACACAAAGATGATGCTCCTTAGGGCACCAGTTATCTTAAATGAGTTATTACATTATCCTATAAATTCCATGCATCAATTTTAACTCAGTTTGACCTAGTAATTAATCTTACAAAATCCAATGGGATTTAGAATTTCTATTCAATCACAATTCTGACTTCTTGACTCTAAAAGTTACTGGTCTCTAGCATATTCAGGAACATTTCTAATAGTATGTAAGACTACTGGGGTGGAAATTACAGGCCAGTAATTTCCTGCTATTTGTGTGAGTATTTGCAATAACAACTTCAGAATATTGTGCATTAATTTGTGGAAAGAAGTGCCTGGAAGAAGACCTACCTTAAATTCAACTCCTTCTGAAACACATACACCTTTTGGTACTGTAAAGAAAAAATAAATTTAAATGGATATGCTAGGAATGATGTAAACATTTACTCTACTCATCTATGAGTTGTGAATGACTTAAAGGAGACAAAGAGCACAACTGAGCTTATTCACTAGCCTTAATAGCTTGCACAAAATGGTGAAAAAAGTAACTATGTGATGCTAATTTTTATTCAGAGGCCCCCATGTAACATCTGTTCACATATTATGCATTAAGTAGGGGATAATTCTATATCCTGGTATTTTCCATATAGAAAAATCTATTTTCCTCATGGGTTTTTACCCATGATTGAAATTAGTTGAGATTTTCTTTACTTTTAACTATCTTTCTGGTAACAGAGCCAATGAGAAGCTGGTTCACGTAGGTGAATCTGGAAATATAACTTGGTAGCAGAGCTTCAGGATGGGTTCAATGTAACCAACCTTCAGTATCTGATCAATAAATTAACTCACTGAATAGTAACCACAGGTAATCTGCACCAGTTACTTCACCTCCAAAAACAACAAAGCACCAATTGTAATGGCTGAAAGGGAAGGGGAGAGGCTGCTGCTAGTGATTTGGATTCGTTTATAAAAAATGAAACAGTCCAAGGAATAAATGAAACTCCTTAACATAACATGGTACTTACTACAGGAAAAGACAGGACAACAACCATCTTCAGATATAGCAACCACTGGTTGGAAGCCTAAGTCACATGCTGTTTTGTTGATAACGCAGGTTTTTATATCACATTCTGCAAAAGGCAAGAAAGAAAAAGTAAGCAAAGCATTCCGTCCAGCAATGTTATTTGCAGACCAAAGCTTGAACATCCAATAAATTGGGTACAAATAGATTATTCTTCACCCACACATTTTTGCAGTTTGGGACATGTTCAGGTGAAGTAGTTCTAAGCTTGGTCTACTGTAAAGCTCTTCCCTGGACATATACTTCTGGCTTTTGTTGCTCCTTCTCTTTCCCCACTGAATATCATCTCTAGAAAAACCAAACACCCTCATGTCAGAGAAATGACAGAGAAACAAGTTGGGATAAAGGTAAATGAGTCAGAGAGTGAAAAAAACAGAGTCAATAGATGAGAACCAAAGGCATAAAGGCAAAAGGCACATGCAAGGCAAAGCACCCTGACAGTGCCCACTGCTCCCTCAAGGAATCCAAGGAGCCTATTGAACTGCTGCCTGGCAGCATGAAGGGATGAGGAACAGAAAATCATCCCCCCCACCATTGCCAGTATCCCCTGTCCTGCATGTTACTATAGCTGCTGGAAATGGCCAGGGTTAAGAGCAGGCTCATGTGGAGATCCTGTGGGCATTTGGGATGGGAAGGTACAAATGGAAAGATGAGGGTAAACACATATCAGGAATCTCCACAGGAGACCTTGGAGGATCCTGGAAGATGAACACACCCTCCCTTATTGGATGGATCTCTGTGCAAGGATCAACCTCTCATCCTAGAAAGGACAAGAGCCAGGGTGAAGCACCTGGTGGTCCCAATGGTCCATGGGGGATTTTCCAGTGTAACTATCTGTCCATGGGCATGGCACTAGTTTAGAATAAAAGCTGAACCAGAGAAGGTCTCTTCTGATAGCAAGAGCTCCTGGCATGTAGATGGAAGAAATGACCACTCCAGTGTGTTTATCCTCCTCTCACTTGAGGATTGTTGCTAAAGGCAAATGATGCTGCATTATGACATCTAAATTATCTACTCACCACAGACTGTCTCTGTGCAGCATGGGTCATCCAGACGTGTTTTTATTTTGCGTACAAAGCCCTCTTTAGTGCAGTTGATAGGTGGAGATTTAGGACAAGGGCGGGGGAAGCAAGTGATATTCAAGGTTGCTTCATCACAAGAACAGTGTTGACAGTCATGCTCCCAAGTCTCTCTAGGCTGTGAATACAATAGGGGTAGTAGTTCAGAGAGCAAAACCAGAAGCATTATATTAATGAATGCCTGCTGCAAGATAGTGTAGGGCTCGGTTGCCCTCATGTATTTATGTAGGAAAATCAGGGTTCAAATCCCAGAAGGAGAAGGAGAATCTGTTGTTATATTTCCTACTGTCATTGTAATTCACTGGTATTTAAGGTGTTCTCTTAATTCTTAAGAATTCTTAAAAATTCTTCTTAATTCTTAAGAGTTAAGAGAAGAAATGTATGCATTTGTTTTCACAGGACGTCACAGCACCCAGCCATAGTATAAAGACAGTATTTTCCTTTTTCTTACCTGTTTTACTGACCCATCTTTTGCAGTGCAACCTATAAAATGAATTACATATGTCTTTAATGATAACTTTAATGAACTTTAATGAACCAGGAAAAACAGCAGGACAGGACAAAAGGTAGGTCTTGAAATATGAGAAACAGTACAAAGAGAGTTCCAGAGTGCAAAGTCATAGGTCGTGTCCCCCAAAAAATCTTAAAGATCCTCCTCTTTCTTCTTTTGAAAGTTGCACTTTCTGCACAAGAGCAGGCAGAAACTGCCAATCTAAACCACTTCCAGCTTAACTAGAAAGCATCAGTATCTCCCCCACTTCCTCTGTACCCAAAACATTGCCCTTTATGCGCACTTCCAATCAGGGTCTTATCCCCACTTCCCATCCCACCATTTGCATTATTTCTTACCACAGACAGAAACACAAACGCCATCATGATCATTCAGCAGAATTTTTCCATCAGGACAGTAGCATCCTTCAACAAACACTGGTGTGTTATTTTGGGAGGGGAGGGTGTCCATAACAACCTCCCTGCACAATTAAAATATAAATAGGAAGAAATGAGAGGCATAAATGTGCCCCAGGGTACCTAAATCCCAGGGGAATCTGAACTTCCAGGCTTCCCCAGTGATTTTCAAGTTATGGACTTGAACATTGCCTTAGGAAATGACCCACCTGCTGAAGCAAGTGTTTCTTTTTGCTTCACTGCATGGCTTGTATACCTGACCCTGAGCACAGTTGGCCTCTGCAGAGCATTACAACACACAGGTTAGAAAACCTAGATCCATGTGTACCCATCAATGCCCAACGGATGGACTACAAACATTAATGCAGCTCACCCCATGATTCCACACAGCACAGGCTCTTACCCAGCGAGGGTGTCCCTGCAGCTTCAGCAAGAGGGGACCAATGGATTCAGCAAGTACTAGTAGTGATTACTTCTGAAACTGCTTACAATAGTACTAGTAGTTCTTACCTCTGAAACACTAGGTTCCCCCTAAACAGGTCAAGCACGCAGAGAGAAGGTGTGTGTTGCCATCTAGTGACGAAGCTCTAGGTAGCACACAGGGCTCCTCATCTGGGCTGCTCACGACAGACTATGGGCCTGTTTCCTACTTATTTTGCACGGGTTCTGGACTGGAACAAGCTTTTTGATTTGTTCCTGCTTTTTCTCAAGTCCAGAGCAAGCCGAGGAAAGACTGAAGCTTCAAACAGTCATGTAGATGAGGGAAAAACAGACTGGAGTCATTTCACCACCAGCAGGTCTTTCTCACTTACCACACTGCCCATTCGCCTGTCTCCTCCAGTCCACACAGACCCCATGGAGCCCACACAAGGCTGCATATGTCTGCATGCTCTGGCACTCAGTGCTGGGGTGCTGTTCTGAGCACCCACTGGCCACACATGCCTCATAGTAGGGCTGTGGGGGGACCACGCTGTGGCACTCGGTCAGGTTCCTTTACAAAGCAAGCAGACAGACATGGCATTTCAGTTCCTGGGGCTACTTCCAAGGTAGAATTCAATTCAGAACTAGGTAACATGCCCACAAAACTTAATTAAGAAGGAATTTTACCTCCCATTCTTTACAATATTTTGAAAGGAAGCAATTTTATGTTCAACTGATACCTGCAAAGAAAAGTCTCCCACACAGGTCATAACTATAATTCTATATGCTGATATTTTTATGTGAGCATGTTTGACAATCCTGTTTTAATCTACAAAATTATTTTAAAAACAGACACACACATTGGCTTACTATAGTCTGACTCTGTTCCTTTATATCCTGAGCTCTCAGATACTGAATTATAGCTAGTTCCTTGTTGGCTTCTCCAGAACTGACAGGTAGAGAGACTGTAAAGCAGCAGACACTATGAAGGGAATTTGATGATGCAGCCGAAAAACATCTGCCAAACTCAGCAATGTTCACACATCGGTTCACTGTTTAGTTTTAGTCTATGCTAGACTTCATATTTTCATCACGTCCTGTAAGCAGTTCACCCAAGTCATTTAGTGAAGCACAAAATTATCTTGTGGACTTATTTTTCTGGTGCTTTTGTGAGTTGTCTTACCAGATGATTTTACACAGATTGGAAGGCTCACAATGCTGATGATATTCAATCTCAGCTGGTTCTGAGATACCTGGATTACAGTATCTGTTGGTAGGATCTGGCACTTTCCAATCTAATGCCATCTCTTTGAAGGACTCGATAACCTCACCATTCCTTTTCATAGCATCATCAGATTTCTGGTTGGTGCAGGTACCTGGTAGCAATATAAAGACAAAATAACAGTTTAAGGACAGTTGATGCTGATGAAGCTGCTATTAGAGAAATCTGAAGGGAAGTTCTCCTCCTTGTGAGTTCACAAGAACTGTTTCTAGGAAGAGGAGTCTAGAGGAAATAGTTTGGCAGTTACTCATGAAAACCAGAGTTGATGCATTGGTAGATGCATTTCTCCTGGTGGATAAAGGAACTGAGATGGCTCTGTCAGGCACAGAATTCTGCAGATTACATACATTTGCATATTGAGTAGATATGATCTAGAGGAAGGGCTTAGAATTTCAAAATCCTAAAGTGACTAAAAGCTGTGTCTCCTGACAGAGTCTTTCCATCAAATAGAGATAAATTTGTTAAAATTTGTGAGAAAGAGAAATCTTTGGAGTTGGAAGCATTTAGAGATGTTTACAAGGGGATGAGAAAAAGAACAAGGAAATTTATTACTGTCATTCAAAATTTATTACAGCCTTCATTAATGTCAGCTGATGAGGACACTCACCACACAGTCCCATGGTATTATTATAAAACTTTCCAAAAGGGAGTTTTATGTAAAATGCTAGTCGACTGTAGGAGACATAAATTTCTAATTCTGGTATTTCAACTATGACATAAAGGCCAGAACTGGTTATCCTGATACCATTCTTGAAAATGTCTGGAACAACTTTCTTATCATTAAACAAAATCTAAAAAGAAGAGAAAAAAAATGTCTCTATGTAAATCCTCCCATTTAGTAACATATGCAGTTTGTGCAACTGGAAAATAGAGCAGCAAAAATTCAGACCTCAGGCACACCAAATGAAGTCACTCAAAGGCAGTCCTTTAAGCAGTTCTCTATGATTCCCTTTTAATATATTGTAATTTATATTTGAATGCTCATGTCAGGAAGAAAAAGACAACTTTCAATCATGTGATCATTTCCCAAGAATATAAAAATTTTTGTTGACACAAAGGAAAAATAGAGAGAGAGAGAGAAAGCCGTGTAATTGCATTTCCTACCCATTCCATTATTTATCAGCTTCATCCTTTGTTGTGACAGAATATTTGGCGCTATTGTAGTACTACAGAAAAATTGAGAATTCATTTTAACAGAATACTTTACCAAGTTTGTTTCCTTTCCATGTTCCAGCGCTTGTGTCAGAATAACAACAGAGTTGTAATGAAAAATGAGAAGGGACATTGAACAAATTGCTCCATCAATGGCACCACAGTAGTAGTTGTCTATGTGAATCCAGAAGTTGTGAGATTCAGGATGAATTGACTTTACGAGAACATAGGTGCAGTTTTCTTTAAAATGGTAATATGTTCCATCAAAAGTCACATAGTGCTCATTTCCCCATCCACTGCAAATACCTGGAAGACAGAGTGCCAGACTTCAAGTTTGGCTTCTGAGCTTCCTGTAAGTATACAAGCTGGTTTTAGCTCTTTTACTCATTTTCAGTGAGAGCTGAAATAACTGGTTTTGATAAAGAAAAGAGCCTAGCAAGGACACTCTTGTCTGTACTTGACAGTCAATGTTTAAGATGGGACTTCTGCTCTATTACATCCTACTAAATTAATATGAATGTAATATAGATGTTGACCACATAAACTTATCTTTCATGAGCTGAACATAACATAAATTTCCGGAATTCTCCCACTGTACTTACACTGACACTGAAAGACTTCACAGCAACCAGTTTCATCATAGTGTTTCATGAATGGGAAACCATTGACACAGAGTTTCAGTTGCTGAGGAGGGCAAGTCATGCTGGACAGTTTAATATTGTTTCCTTCTCCCAGGCAAGTAGCAATCTGGCAGTTTCCAAAGTTCCATGTTTCATTAAACTATTGATGGATTGAAAAAGAGGGGAGGCACATGACAAAGTAATGTAACAAAATCTTTAAAACTACACCCAGCAACTACGCTCTATTAATTGTCTAGCATGGCGTTATTTGTTATCTATTCTTTCTCTGAAAATCAGGCAATGTGAAACACATAGCAATAAATAGAGCCTTGATATCTACTTCTCTTCTACAACGTTTTGTATAGGACTCACTACTAAGGTCCTAACTGATTATGAGGATGGAACACTGCCAGATGCAGTTTTCTAGCCTTTCTTCAGCTTAGGTAGCTCTGCCTACTTACAACCATCTAGATGTTTCAGGTGAACAGAATAATCTTCAACTTATTCCCTCATTTTTTGGGGGGGCTTCTGGTATACTTCTAAATCATCTATTTCTCACCCAGCTACAGTCCCGCTATAGTGGTGGTTACCATCTTCAGAAGAGAACATCAAATCTTGGCTGCAAGCAATGCAGTAGCTGAAGAAACACCTCTTCTTTCAAGTCTCTCACCTTTCTGGGAGGAATGAGCCCAAGACAGTCAAGCGCAGGAGGTTTCATGGGAGCAGGAACTTGGCTTGTTGCACTGGGAGCAGATGTTGGGGGGCAGGTTTCAGAGCCTGGATCACAGACCCTGAGGGCCTCAGTATGAGCAATTTTACACTCTGTCCAAATTAATTCAATCTGACACGATGCATTGCAAACGGAGTAAGCACAATGACCTGATATATTCACTGGCAGAGAAACATTTTGTCCTGCAAGGCCAAAATCCGACTGTTAGCACTGGATTGTGCACGAAACTGGTAACTCTCAAGGCCTATAAATCACAGACCGACCACATGCATTTAATTAGCTAGATCTGCCTGTACCAGATGGCCATGTTCAGGTGTGACTGTCCATCTGCAACTCCTTGAATTCAGTGACTGAATTGGAGCTCAGTTCATACAAATGGTAAAGGCTGGGGGAGGGCCACAGGCAGCTAATCTGCAATTCTGCTCTTAAGTGTATTACTAGGAGTTGAAAACAAGTACAAGAGGAGAGAATACTGAATACGTCACTGACTGCATCTGGTCTTCACAAAGACCAGGAGATAGGTGGTTCAGGAGCTACTGAGAGAAGAAGAAGAGCCTTTTCTGCTTTTGAAAGATGACTGCAGATGACAAGCCTGTGTTAAGCAGTTTGGGATTCAGGGTTTGTGCTGGAGTTAGCATCTGCTATAAGCTTCCTTACACCAGGGATATCCAAACCAGGATAAAGTTATAGAATATGGGAGAGTTGTAGTTCCTCAGGTGGTAGTTACAATTCAAAGATGTAACAACTTGTGGTAATGTGTAACTGCAGCAGGTTCAATTAGTACTTGCTGAACCACCGTTATCTATCAGTACATCTTCTCACATAGATGGGGCAGAAAAAAATAAATGCTTGGTTCCTCACCCATTTGTATCAATTGTCCATTGTCTTTGCAGAAGCAGGGAGTGGCTACCATTGATGATGGAGGTGCAGATGTTGCAGTTTGCATATGTTGTTCTGCAGGAAATTAAATAAATTAGTATTCATTCCCTCTGTTACTCTACTTTCAAACACTGTAGCATCTGTTACATTCTATACAATCACAAAAAGAGGAAAAAGTAATCCTTTTTGTACCATCACCACATTCATTACAGGTACACACTAAAACCATCTTCTTTGTATTTATATACACTCTATTACACTATATATTATTAGAATAAAACACAAACACTCCCCCTTGTAGTTAGACTCTTTCTACACAGAATACAATAAACCACCCTTAAAAGTTGCTTACATTCCAATTTAAGGTTTCTTTGAACTTTCTAATCATGCAGGACTTCATCTGACTTTGGAGAGGTAGTTTCCAGTGGCACTTCATTTTGTATTTTAGTGCCTTGTTGTGAAGAAACCATTGGTTTAAATACAGACAGATCATTTAGACGTTTTACAATGACACTTCTGTTTTGCTTTCAACAGTCCTTCTTTTTGTAGCTATTACTCCATTATACTTCTTATTTGACCTGTTAACACATTTAGTAAATACCAAACACACGGGCTCACCATCAAGTCTTTTGTTCTTCCACTCACTTGAGTAGAGAAACTATCTTTTAATATTCCTTGTCCACATTGTATGATTTGCTACCAGGATAATACACATTTTTTTCTTGCAATTTGTTTTTCTTTGCTATAACCTTGTGGCAGAATCCAACCCTTTCTTTATTTCTTTTTACTTCCTATTTTCTGTTCATTTGCGTCCCCTTCACCCTGCAACTTCTCTTTTGGAAAGGGACAAAACTTCCAGGCATCGTTCATTTCTTGCTCCACTGACTCATTTGAAACTGGTTTATTCCAATGCATAGAACAGTACAATAAGAACCATAGTGTGATATAGGTGATGAGAAGGAGAAAAACAAGGTTTAGAAGTATGACATATTAAGACTAACAACACCAGAGTGTCAACTGTAGTATGCCTAAGGTGAAAGCTGCAGTGAAAACTGCCCTCTATTTCTCTATTGTCTCTTTACCCGATTGGCAATAAGAATCTATAAAAACTACACTTTTGGTCTCCACCATGAGACCCAGAAGCTCTGACCCCTCACTCCTGAATTTTCTTCAACATCATTACATTATGTCTTTACCCTAGACATGTAGTAGGATCCTTTTTCAAGATGGGGGATTATTTTCACCATTAAAGACTTTCATAAAATCACCATCAAAATTCTTACATATACAGTACCTTGAGCACGTGTGGATGGTGTTCTGCAAGGGATGAGTGTTTTAATGATCTCTCCATTAGGGCCGCAGACAGCATCACCACACTCAGTCTCATCTGCTTGGCTGTATACAGTTTCATTTAAGGTGTAGGTCTTTCCATTGTAGCAGCAAAGGCAATCTGAGGCACCAAAAGAGCAAACGCCGTGGTAATGGGGGACACTTGTAATATAAGTACAAATGAAAAGAAAACCAAACTCTGGATTTACCCTTCTGTAGCTCATATCATTAGACACTTGTTCCTGCATTTTGCTTATCAAAGTGTATCACTATTGCTGTGCATCCACCTATTGAACTACCTAGCTGGAGTCCTATTACCAATGTGCTAGCAGTAACATATGATGTTGGGCTGTTTCAGTCCTATCATAATGGTGAGAGATGGTGAAAAATTACCTTTGGAGTCTTCAGTACATAGTTTCTCTTCAGGATCACTGAAGATAAAGAGAAAAGAAAACTTGCATCGCTATGTGCAATAACAATGTCTGCAATGGTCTCTACTTTTATATAAAAGCCTGTTCCTGGAGAGTTTAATAATAATTGCCACTCCAAACTTTGCCTAGCTTGTCCTTTCTAATCCTATTCTACCTCTCTCACCATCAACTGACCTACCATGAAGTGCAGTTGGGGAGTGAGACACACTCCCTGCTCTCCTCATCAAAATATGGCTTGTCAGGACTACACTCTGGGTAACAGCCTAGAAAGGTAAAGTAAACAAAGCATTCTTAGTCTGCTTTACATAGTCCAGAGAAAACACATTAATACCTCTATCACATGCACATTTGATCCCAAAATGAATGCAATCCCATTATGAATGTGTTTTATACTACCAATTATTTCTCCACATCCTCTTTTCCCCTCTTTTCCAAAGGTTTTAATTAACTGTGTCAAAAGATAATTACTCTTTGCAGATTTAGACTGAATGACCTTTTATCTCTGACCAGATTTAAAGGCAATAGGCAAATTATGCTACAAATGGCACCATCACATTGGGAATTAGCTCAGGTGAGGCATGATCAATGAATTTCTGGGGCAAATGGGATATCCTTTCAGCAACCTTGATGCTTAAGACATTTGAAACCAGACTAATAGCTTCAACTCCCATAAACTACATCAAAGTCAAGTAAGAATTACCTTCTAAACTGTACAACAAGTTCCCACATTTCCCTTGTGGGTTCCTGCAGGTCTTTAGACAAGGGGCTCCACAGGGTTTATAGAACCACTCATGTTTGTCAGGTGGATTGTAATAATCACAGAAAACAGCTGGAACAGAAGAATAAAAAACCTCCAAGTCTCAGACACCAGGAAGGGGCTATTTCCTAAATCCTGCAAAGAGCTTGCTAAGTCACACATGCACAGTGATGTTAGAATTTTGCTTTTCTTTATCTCCCATGGGCCTGATCACAGATCACTGTGTTTCTGTGTGCATTTTCAATGCAATACTTACGACAAATGGCAGGTGTTCTCCAGTCAATACAGACACCAGCTCTGCTACAACTTCTTGAATAGGCAGCAACTGAGGTACAAAAGCACTCACAGTCTCCCACACTGTCACAGCCACAGAAGTCAGAAACACAAGATTCATAATATGGTATTGGGTTCACCTATTAAAATACCAACAGATCTGTTACCACAGAAGTACCTGCTGTACAGTGTTTTAATGAGAGAAAGAGCTCTGAACTTCTGCCATCCACTGGCAGCTTCTTCAGCAGAACCAGGCTGAGTCTGTGACAGTCTGGGATTGTCATGAAGGAGCTATGATATTTTACATTAGGTAATTTTCTATTTTCACCTGCCTGGTAGAATGGGACTCTAAATCTTCTCATTCTCATGTGTGCAATACTGGCATTTATGCTCAAAATTTCTTTCCAATGTAATTTCTGCAGGACTAAACTGCATTGCTTTGTGTAGCACTGTATAGTGTGTGCACTCTCGAACTGAGAGATAGTGATTGAGTGAGTACGGAAGGAAATCCTATTTCCACTGAACTTCATGTCTCTTGTGTTTTAACCTGTGCCAACATGAACTAACCAGAAATTAAGTCAAGTTCACTGTTAAAATGGCTTATTAAACTGCACTGAAGCTTTGTATTGACATTCCCATTAATAATTAGTAGCCTTGTTTCTGTTTAGATTAATATGTGTCTAAAAAAGTGAGGTTCTGAGACAGGTAGCCCTTGCACTCAAGAATGCTTTGTAACAGTGTTTAATAGTAAAATTTGTGTGTAAATGTGCTGTACAATAGCAACAAATAACTAGTGTGAAAGTACTGAGGAAGAGAGAACAGGATTACCTTACTATGACAGGCTTCAAAGATGCTACTCTTAATGATGCTGCAGTGCTTCTGTCCCAGGACAGACTTAAAAGGCTGATCAGCACACAGGTCTGTCATGTTTATATTTGAGCAGGTGCTTGTTATTTTCCAGCTGTTCCCAAACTCCTGGATGCTCATCTCTACGGACTGCCCTCTGGTTGTGAAGTCATTCCTTGAGCGGCCATCAAAGTCCCCACAGAGACCACACACTTTTCCCTGGATAATTTGCATAGGCGCAGTAAATGGTTTGGTTATTTTGAATGCAGCCCATTGTTTGACAGAAATAAACTATAGGACAGGCCAAGGCAAAAGAGCCGCAAATTTCTAAACAGCCATCAAAATGCAGCTTAGATAAAGCTTGACTTCAAGTGATTAGATCACTCTCTTAGTCTTCCAAAGTGTCTGGCTTCACTTCTAGTTCCAAATATTCTGGTGAGTTTCATACTGACTGGTCAATGAAATAAAACACAAGATATGACCTGCTTGCTGCTTTTTGTCCATCAAGCCAAACACTTTTCCAAGCCCTGTTTTTCAAAATTGGACTGCAGTTCTTTTAGTTTGTTATCATGTCTTCCAGTCCATCCTATACGTACCTTGAAATATGGCGCCACGTGAACAACAACTGTAGTCTTCTGGTCCCACATTAAGTTCATCCCTTGATTTGTTTCAATCACAATATAACCTCCTCTGAGATCCACTTTGTAATTCTTCTCAGCTCCTGGATCAGTGGCTATCTCCTGAATTCTTCCTTCCAAGAGCCTGATTTCTCTGCTCTACAAGGAACAGATGTGTTACACAGAAGGAAAAAAAATATAGAACTTAGAGTAACAGCAGCGGTATTCTTCCTCTTATCCTTCATCTTATCTTTCTGTAGTCTTTACACTACTCCCTGGTCTATCACTAGACATGTAAGTCACTGAAAGGACCCACTGAGTTCAATGGGAAACATCTGCCTATATGTGACAAGTCTTGCCTCACTGCCACAGAGATTCATAGAATCATAGAATGGTTAAAGTTAGAAGGGACCTCTAAAGGTTACCTAGTCCAACCCTACTGCCATCGTCAGGCACACCTTCCACTAGAATAGGTTACTCAAAGCCCTTGAACACTTCCAAGGGTGGTGCATCCACAACTCCCCTGGGAAACCTGTTCCAATGTCTCACCACCCTCATAGTAAAGAATTCCTTCCTAATATTGACTCTAAATCTATCCTTTTTCCATTTAAAAATGTCCTTGTCCTGTCACTACACTCCCTTATACATTCTCTTCACACATTTCCAGTAGGCCCCTTTTAGGTATTGTAAGACCACAATAAAGTCTCCCCAAAACCTTCTCCAGGCTCAATAACCCAAACTCTCTCAGCCTGTCTTTGTAGAAGAGGTGCTCTAGCTCACTGATGCTCTTTGTGGGTCTTACTCCAACAGATCCATGTCCTTTGTATGTTGGGGGTGCCAGAGCTGTATGCGTTACTCCAGGTGGCTCTCTCAACAGCAGAGGGATAGAATAGAATAGAACAGAATTGAATCGAATCGAATCATCTCCAGTGGCCTGCTGGCTATGTTTCTCTTGATGCAGCCCAGGATACAGTTGGCTTTCTGGACTGCAAGCATATTGTCCTCATTGTAGTTGAAATATGTTCTGGTATAGCAGCTCTTGTGTGCACCTGCAATTGGGTATGCTAGAACACCCTTTGTCACGCTGCTTTGTTTCAGCATCCCCTCACCCCCCACTATGGGAGAAATCTCTTTTGTGTATTGTGTATACTTCTGGCTAAGCCTGAGTCAGAGAGAAGAAACTTTTATCTCTGTAGTTATATCTGCCTTGTGCTCAAACCTTTGTAAAGAAACATGCTTCTCTAAAAACAACCATTACTCCTGTAGCACTAGTGTCATAGGTGCAAACACACACACACATATATAAATAGAGTGCTGTTGACTTTCTGCATCTATCCCCTCCAGCCCTGTTAACACCAAGTACTTGGACCTTTCTCTGCTTGCTTGCCTCTGCTTTCTGACTGTTTGACTGCCACGGGTACTCTCTAGCAGCAACTAAGTTGGAATATAAGGGGATACTACACTAACTGCTTCAAAATCAAGACTATTGCTCCTCAGTTATAACCAACTCTAGGCAAACCTCAAAAATGAGTGTGATCTTTAGGGAGCAGATGGAGAGTGACTTCCCACAGGCGTTGTTCTGAATTACAATTCGGAAGGTGCCAGCATCCATGTTATTGGGACAAAAATCCTTTAAAAAATAGATAACATTGTATTAAACATATTTAGGTAACTAGACCAGTCTTAAAAAATTTCAGAACTTCTAAATTAATGACACTCCAATCTGACTTCTGCTATTTTGTCTCTTTCTTATTCACCAAAACTCTAGGCATTTTAGAAGAACCTAGTGGCAGCTGATCTGGTGGCAGGTTCACACTAGACCAGGAATTTCCAAGAGAAAAGCCAAGGAGAAAAATAGTTTTCATAGCACCACTCCTGCACAGCCAAAAAGGTAAAAATATTTTTTTCTTAAAATTAGCAAAACCAACTGTAATTTGGGGATGACAAAATGTCTAACTGAGTACGGTCTCATTACACTCAATTATGATATTGTGTATATATGTGACTCACACATTAACCTCTACATGCTTCTGCCACAACAAGAATACTGTCAGTGTTGGATGGCTGAGATGACTTAACTTTTCAACACCACACCAATTCCTTTCCTTTGCAGATGCTGAAATTACACCAGGAAAAGGCTGTCCAGGAGTGAATTGCTTAGGATCACACAGTGCCCTCTTGTGTCACTTCTTAGAGTTACTAGCTTTGCTTTTATCTGCTCTATGTGCAAGAGGAGAGAAGTAGGCTCTGCACATCAATGTTGACTATTTTGTATGGGGTAGCCCTTTAATTACTTAGAATGAACCCTGCCGCGTAAGCTGTGAAAAGAATATGGATAGGAAAGTGAAAAAAACTATACCTGAGCTAGGATATAGTCACAGTCTCCCAGGAAATCAAAATTCTCCCCATCAAAGCTCATGTAATGCCCATTTCCATACACAGTGCAGGTTCCCTTGCAGGGATTGTCTGTGCAGTTCCACTGCCTTTTGTTACAGGTGCTGGGAGGAGAAATGCAAAGAATTACAGTCTTTGTATGAAACACTGTTTTTGCCTTAGCCCCAAACAGGGGAAGAGTAATTCAAAGATTTGTCTTTTGCAGTACTTCAAAGAAAGCAATCGTCTCGCACTCTTCCAGGCTTACCCTCTCAACTGTTCTGAGACCATGCTCTCAGAAGGCTTATTAATCTGAAAGTTCAGGTTTACTACCAAGACAAGTTTGAAACTTGTCTATTTTTATTTTGTTTTTTTCATTCAAATACATTTTGAATCAGTAAGATCATTAAGATTCCCCTGGCAGCAGACAGTGGGATTTCAGAGGTAAACTTAAGGTGAAAAACTGAATATTTCAACCATTTCTGAATAATAATCTGTGAGGTACCGTGTGGTTAGTTCTGTATCTGACTACAGTGGTGTGAACCAATATTATCCTTGTCTTCCCTTGTGTATTTGGTCTGGCTGTGATGGAGTTCATTTTCCTCACAGCTGCCCTCAAAGCCATGTGCTTCCTGTTGTTTTTTTATCTTATTTTGTTTCCGCACCATGTCGTGCTGAAGAAGGGAGTAATAGAGCAGCTTGATGGACACCTGACATCCAGCCAAGGTCAACCTACCACACCTTGACCAACTTTACCTGCAGTTCAGGGTTACCACAGACAGAAAATTCTAGTTGTTATGCCGTTGAGACAGAGACTGCATTTTTTTTTCCCCTGTGTGTTCTGTTTTTGTAAGAAAACAAAACTTTCACTGCGATAAAACCTCTCAATGGCCTCTGTGATATCAACACTTATCAGGGTCTGCCTTCACATGTTAAACTGGATTGCTTGTACTATTGGTGATCAGGCCAGAGTGTTCCTGGTTTTTATTTCCTGTGCATGCTCTTGGCAGGTCTATACAGCCTCTTCCTATCTAAATAATGGGTAAAGATTTAAAGCATGAATCAGTATGATCAGTAATAACAGTGAAGTCTATGGCAGAGTTATAGCAGCAATTGGAGCAAGTAGAGAGCTCACTTATCTTTCAGAACTATGCACCTGGAACACTGCAAGTCACAGGAAAATTGTTGTTATTCCTCTCTCCTCTAAATTCAGTTCTTTTCTGGAGTTTAGCTGTGCCCAATGGACACAGATCCAACTCTCTCTTGTAGAATGACCACCCACAGACCAAGCTTGCTGAGGTTGGTCTAAAGCTCGTGTGGAAACAGTTTGCAGAAAAGGATGCAAATCACTTGACAAAAGATCTTGGTACTCGTTCTCACCAAATGCAGTCTCATGCAGCATGTTGCAGAGAGAAAATCAGAGAATCATAGAATGTGTCCTCTTTTATTTTTGCTAGAAACCTAATGGCTCTAATTACAAAGAGGCAGGCTTCAAAAATACATCCTGACTCACTCCAGGCACACTATGCACTGACAATTTTAACAGCCTTTGTTATAAAACAAGACTCCCTAGTATAACATACCATGTGTTGCAGTCCACCTTGATGGTTTCCCCAGGTTTATAAAAGTGTCCTCCATGGACACATGGGCATTGATCTTTGGGTATACATCCTCCACTGCCATCCAGCACCAGCCCGTCAGGACACATGCAGCCAGAAACACATTCTGTGACATACTGCATATATAAAGATACAGCACAAAGCAACTTGTTAATGTACAGAAAGTACAGGAAACCCACAGAGGCACTAGCTCTGGATGCCAAACTTTTGGATTATTTTAAAATCTCCTAGCTGTACGTTAGTAACAATCAAACTACAAGTATCACAGCTACGTGAGTACCTACAGCTGCTGTGTTAATAGTAAAGGAGTTGGTCTGTGAACGGTGTAACATGTTGCCATCAACATTTGTAAAAGACAGTCATACATGCACAATCATGTTGCCCCATGCTCCTGCTAGGAGGTGAAGTCCTTACACAGTGCATGTCCTGCGTCTTACAGCTTTTCTGACACTCTGATCCAATCGCACCAGGACTTGCAGAGCTGCAGTTGAAGTAATACATAGGAGCTGGGCAATCTATAGGAGGAAGAAAAGATTTTAGGAAGGTGATTTAGCGAAAGCAATGAGAATGCTGGCAGCAATTGTAAAACAGAGTGGAGCATTTCAGAGTGCAGGAAGAGTCTTCAGTTTACAGCTTCTATCAGCTTTTGCTTCTGCCCACCATCAGTGTGGGGAAAAGGTGGCATATAACTTCTAAGCTTTGGGAAATATCTCCCTCTTTTAAAGAATTCAGCAAGCCTGGTTGCATTCTTACAGAAAATTATTATCAATAACCAGCACAATTCAGGGAGGAGGCAAAAATACTTAGAATACTAAAATGTTACAGAAAGTGAGAGATAACACAGAAAAAAATTATAAACACTATCTGACACTATGATGCCATTATTTAACAAAATCTCACCTTTTACCAGGACAGTTTCTCCAAGGCAGTCTAATCTTCCTTGAATGCATTTGCTAAAAAGATTCCATAAAATGAAACACATCAGCCATTTTTTTCTCACTCGAGAGAAAGGCAAAGCTTCACTAGATGCACAAATAACAAATTCCTACCTAAGTGAGTAATTGGTATAGTTATTAGGCTCAAACACATGAATTACCATCCCCAGAAAGAACATTAGGATACCCAGCTCTTAAATACTCTTCCTTTGCCTGCCACTGGTGTACTGTGTGTTTTCACTAAATCAAGGTTTTTTTAAACATCTATTTTCCACACTGTGAAAATGTAAGATGAGACTGTCTTAAGTAAAAGACCTCTCAAATTCCTAAATGAAACTGTGTTTACAGAACGTAGGATCTAGAATCCTCAGAAAAAAATATGAGAGTTGGAAGAGAGAGAGAAACAATACGTAGACATCTAAAGATACAAATAAATTATTTAAATAAAACAGCCTTCCTCTTGTATTTATTTGCATTGCTGCCCTGAGCTGGTTGAAGATTAGAAAATGACAACAGTTTTCACTGCAGATGCAAATTAATTATGTTATTTTCAGTATTTCCCCCAAAATATATTTATCTCTTTTTAAAAAACTCAGTTTAAAAACTGATATTTGGGGTTTTTTTGTGGACCATTTTTATTTTTTAAATAATCTGCATGATCATGTGTTGCAGGGGGTCTTTACTTTGTTTTTTCATTTCAAAGCCAGAAATTCCCCCAAGCTCCCTGTCTTCTAGAAAAGTTGCTTCCACTGCATATGGGTATATTTTACACAACAATGAACTTTGCATAAAGATAGATTATAGATACTTAATATGTTTTCAGGTTTTTGCTTGCTAGTAGGAAAGTAGGATCTTAACATTTGCTGTAGCTGCACTTCCTGCTGGGGGAATATTTGCATTGCTACAATCTAGGATAAATTTCTCATTATTCCTTAAACTAAAATGACACCATTCAGGGATTAGAGCAGGGACTTCCCCAGTGACCCCCAATGTCACACAGGTATGCAGCATTTGCATTGTCGGAACAGTTTACCACATCAGTTTGTCCTCTTGGAAAGAGTTGCCAGGCTGAACAATCTTGCCTTTGTAGTAGCAAGAACAGTCTTCTGGAGTTACACATTCCTCCTCGTCATTGAGGTAGGTCCCTTCAGGGCAACCACAGCCCTCCATAGGAGCGATTTGAACTGTACACAGTGGATCAGGTTCATCCAGCGAGCGGCAAGACTGGTTACAGTACTTCACACTGTAGTTATAAACCATAGTCTCAGGACACTCCTCAGAGGGATCTTTGCAAGAGAAATAAAATAGATGTATGGCCTTCTCTGTGCAATCATTGCTCATGATGTTAAGGCAGCTTTCTGCATGTTGGTGGCCATAAATGCGCTTTTTTTAAACTAGAAGACCTTGTCTCTCAGTCATCTGAGGGAAGTCTGCTCACATAGCCTAAACTACACAACACTGAATACAGAAATACTCAGCAGGGTATATCTTGACTGAATAAGGGAATCAGTATTAATAACTAAAAATTAAATTTGTTCAATTTCTCTTATGCCAAGAACTAAAACAAATAAATTCTGGCTTGTCCTTGCAGTTAAAAATTAATTTTCTATCTTTTACTAATGATTTCTTTGGCTGGGAATAATTTAAGAAAGGAGCATATTTTGTAAGGGGAAAATTTTGATGTTAAATGAGCAGTGCCAAGGAACTCTGCTAATCACTTGATACTACCAAAGAAAGTGTGTTTGAATTCTCATAGATGTCTTAGAGAAAAAAATCTTCTTGTTATCTTCTGGAGAAATGAGAAGCAATAGTTTCTAAGACTTCTCAGTGGACCAAATGGTCAAATACAGAAATCTAAAGAGCTCAACTGACTCTGTAAGACAGTGAAAAGGTGGTTAATTTTACAGCCTACAAAGAAACAATACCTTCAAAACTCTGCCATAAAATCTGCAGTAGTGATCCATTGGGATGACAGAAAAATTTGAGAGGAAGTATCACCCGCATTAAGACTATGGTTTTCAGGAAAGCCTGGCAGCCAGAATCCTCTGAAACTCAAAGAGTACTGGTAATCTAGTCATCTTGTACCTCTTTCTAACTCAACTGCAGATTTAACCCTACAGCTGTTTTTCTGATACACATAGATGTACTAGGAGGTATGGGGAGTTGTTCATCGGTAATTGTGCTAATCAACTTCGAAGCAATGTTATCACCATATCGACAATAGATTTCATGCTTAAACATGTTTTCCATGTATGGTTTTACGGTTCCAGTGACCATAGTACACTTTCTTAGGTTAGTTAGTGTGATAGGTTTGCGTACACAATCAAAACCACCACCTCCAGCAACAAAACCCAGTTAGTTTCTTGGTCTTAGCTGGAGCAGAGAGAATACCCTATGTATAAATCGGGCAGGACATGTTCTCCATCTTTGTAGGCATCCTATGAAGATGTAGCAACTGGTAAATCAAAATATGCCAAATAAGAAAGCTATTAATAAAGATGTTGAAAATGAGTCTACATCATATTTACCTGAATGGGTATCTCAATTGTTAGTTATGAATGCAATAAAATAATGTGTTTATTTTCTCCCTTTAATTTTTCATAAAAGAAGATCAATTTTAATAAAGCAAGACCTGGTAAGGAAAAGATTATTTGATTGTAATACTCATGGCCACTGATTTGTAATCTTAGATTATATACATCACACCTGGAGGCATAAGTGCGAAGGACATGAGCATATCAAAGATAGCTTCAAGCTAGCCTGCACAAGGAGAAGTAGAAAAACAGTGTCATGATTTAGTAGAGGCTACTAACCCCAGTGGTTTTCTGGATAACCAGTAATTCCAGTAATGATTCAAGTTTATGCTAAAGATTGTGTCACATACATGCACTGCCAACAGTTAGGTGGTAGGATTTACTTATTTCATACACTCTACTGACTCCGATGTAGACATCCCCTTGAAATATAATCTGTCGTGTTTATAACCAGCCTTGGACACTGCCTGCAGCCTGGTGCAGCTGAACACAGCTGCAAGAGCTGGAAGAGCCTTTCCAACCCCCACAATGGGTCAGACCACTGAAAGTGACTGTTCTGGCCCATTTATTCTTTCATTCATGGATAGCACAACCTTCAATCTTATCACAGGCATGTTCCCAAAAGATTACTTATTCTTAATAAGGGCTAAAATGATCATGCTGATTAAGCCATTAGCATTTTTTCTTGCACTGTTTGAGTCAATATTACCTACTATGTCATGAGTCCATAGATTTCAGTCTAACCCATGCTGCAAACCAGTCTTGTTTTGGCATAAAAAATGTCAGTAATTCTATGTTGCTAACAAAACTTTCAATAAACAGGTATTGTACCTAGGACATAAATTGACATGATTCTAGGATAATTTGCTGTGGACTACACTGTGTTCCCTTTGAATTATTTCAGCACAGGTTTGTTAAATTGTTCTTACTGCAATCTTAAATGACTTCAACAAAGCACCTTACCAATTACATTGTTTGTCTCTATTAAATGTTTCAGCTAGTCTTTAAATCAGAGAATTAAATAGATCATAGCTTCATCAAAGCTGCATAAAAGGAATCGTTGTTATGTTTTTTATTCAGATGTGTTATTAATCAAGAAACCAATACATCTATTTTCATGCTGATACAGGCAGATCTCACTTGAACTATCTGATCATGAATTAAAATATGGAAATGCTGCAGTAAAATTCAGGAGCCAGGGATTTCTAAGTTTTATTCTCAGCTCTGATACCATCTTATAATAAATTATGGCAGTACCAAAGAAAAATATATACATAAATGGAGACTCATAACCTAGGATTTAGTGACAATGTTCATATCCAAGAAACGTTTATTCATTTCTTAGGTAGTCTTGAGCTGAAAATGCCTTTTAACATGTTCATATTCTCAGATATCACTGATATATATTTATTAAAATACATTATTATTTTACTGTAAGATGGAAAATTGCAATTAATGCGAGTGATACCATTTGTATGGGCAATATCTGAGACAAGAAGGCTGAGATAAATTGCAAAAAAGTATCACAATTAAAATACATGGGGAGGCCCATGTGTTCAAATCTAACCTAATTGCAACTACTTGTGATTTGATTAACATATCTTATACTCTTTTGCTTCTTTGAGTACTGTATTCACCTAATATTTCACACAAGGAACATGCATTATAGGAGCTTGAAGTACACATGAACTGATTTTGCCAGGCAGAAGTATTTTACAGAATATATGCCTGTTCTATTTTTCAAAGTCTCACTAACCTGATGACTAAGCATAAAGACACTAACTCCCACACACTGGGCTCTCCTGAAGCTGTTGCCCCATAACCCAAGGTATTTTAGGATGCATACCACAGATGCCCTGCCTCCAGCCCTTCAGGGACACGCCTGCTGCAGCACAGTCTCTGGAGTAAGTAGAGAGTACACTGCACAGTGCAACCTCACTCTTCTCAGCATTACAGGTGTCATACATACATTTCTAGAGGACAGAAAAGGACATGTGTGTTATTATGCCCGGCTCACAGAAGAAATGGGGAAACATATAGCAATTCAAAAAGTAGTTAATTAACATGTTTTCGCAAAGATATTATTACCAATAAAGCTTAATTTTTAATATCTCTATGAGAAAATGTATGCTAATAAAATATTATGCAAGCCTGAAAAATAAGAAATCAACTACTGTCATGAAACTGCAATGATGATATGTCTAACACCCATGAATAGATGAATGGTAAGAATGATAAGGGCACTTATAGTTCTTTAAAACACTAAGAAATGTCTATACCAGCCTCCCATGAGATGTACTCTCCAGGACATGTCAAAATATATGCAGAACTGAAAATATTGCACAGCAATGACTGGCACTTGTCTACTCATCTAGTGTGTAGATAAGATACACCAAATTAAATGACAGGTGCATAACAGAAGATGGTTTTATTGGGGATCATATCTAATGACATCTAAAGAAGAAGTTAGGTAAGTACAAAGGGGATTTAAAGATCATGTTATTTTAATTGGGTATCTGGACAGAAGAATCCAGATACAGTCAGTCACTCAAGAGCAGTAGGGTCATACTGTGTAGATGGTGACTTATCCTGACATTACTGATGTTGTAGAAAGTGCTTCCATGAATCATAGTTTAAAATCTGATGAGATGAGCAGGAATAACAGACATATCCATAAGAAACTGGTTATTACTTTTCCTTAACTAAAAATTGAAAATTTATATTTTACTTATAGTTAACATGAATTGTCAAGCAGACATATTTTCTGAGGGAAACTTGCAAGAGGTAAAAGATAAGCCATATTTCTTAAGGTACCTTAAGATATGTTAAATTTTAGGCAAAATTTCAGGCTCAGATATTTTACCAGTAAGTTATATCACACACACCCTCTACATAACTTTTCTGCTTGTTTGCAGAAATGTCTTCACAATTCATGTATATGTGGCAACTCTCTAGCTCAGCTAGCTTCCTCAATAGCATTATAAGTCTGTACACCAAGAGTACTTATGAACATTCTAAATACAAGGAGACTAACATGATTCCACAGTAATAAATGGGATATAAACAGTGTAAATACAGTATATATTCTCCCCTTAGACATGAAGGTTAAACAAAGTCAGAGGGGCTGAAGAAACTCTTGGTTCAGATCCACATAGAAATACTGATTTGGCTTTTGAACATTTTTTGAGAACAGTAAACCCATTTTTTTCCTATTTCACTTCTGGATCATGCAACAGAGCTGTCAGTGGTGGCAATCACTTAACTATTTTCAGGGCTTCAGCCAAAATGGCCCATTGTATCTTGCATAAACTCTCATTTTGTTATTTCTCTTATCAGAGTCGGTGAATTTCTTTGCAAACAGGCATTACTGTTACCTACTTCACTTCCCTAGACCAAACAACCTTCATGGCAGATCAGTCTCTAAAATAGATTAAACCATCCATTTAGACCAGTGACTTACCTTCATGTACACAGAAGGGTCTACAACAGAATGGCAGGCAGCAAACACACTGCTTGTGTTAGACAAAAGTGCACACCAATGCTGGGCAAATTTTTCTGAAGTAGGAAAAAATATTATTGTCATAGTCACTTAAACCACATACTATCTGAATCAATATTCTTATGAGGTATCACACAGAACTAGAATGTCCTGAAGTGGTTGTATAATGCCAGAAAGAAATTGTGATATTAATATATCAAGGTGATAAGCATAGTTGGATGGGTAACCAACTGTTTCCCTAAAAGAAAGGTTTCACTTTTCAAGTACTAACATTATGGCTGTGGATGGATTTCCAGAACATCTGGAAACACCCCCTATTTTCATGACTGTCCATTAAACTTTTCTAATTCTTTACAGTCAGGCAGTTCTATGTAGTCAAGCAACAACATCAGGCATGTAATAATCAGTGAGCTTTCTGTCTACGAGCTGCAGCTTTAATTACATGTGACAATACCCTGGAGAATACAGTCTGAATCCTACATATATAGAGGGGAGATTTATTTTAAATACTAGAAAGAAATTCTTTACAGTGACCGTGGTGAGACACTGGAACAGGCTGCCCAGGGAAGTCGTGGATGCCCCATCCCTGGAAGCATTTAAGGCCAGGCTGGATGGGGCTTTGAGCAACCTGCTCTAGTCGGAGGTAACTAGTTGATTTTTAAGGTCCCTTACAACCCAAACCATTCTATGATTCTTTAGCCAAACCCAGTCAAAATGAGAAACCATCAGCGCTCCTAGTACAGAACAATGCTTGCTGAAGTCAGTACTGTTAATAACACCCATTTTGACTTCAGCACAGCTGCAAGAATCTAGATTGGATGAAGATTTTGCCCAAATATTGGCAATTAAGTATGGTCTGTCGTAAACCTTATCGGTTCTCATTGATGCTGTATGTGCTTTTCAAGTCATCTGTGAAGGTAGTGACTCTTTCTCCATCAGAGCAGTCTTTTTGTTTTAAAAGCAAAGCCGTCACCCAAAAGACCTGCAAAACCCAATATGTTTTCTCTAGTGAGAGCCTCAAAGACATTGGCTTTTGATGTTTATGAGATTTCTAAAGCTGTTTTGGTTATCTATCATGTGAAAATTATTTAGCATCGATAATCCAGGGATGAAAAGCCTGATACCTTTATCCACACTGTTTGAACAAGGATCTTCAAAGCTGTCATCAACATCAAAACAGCTGGCTCTAGTTTTCCATGAGTTACCAAAAGCAGAAGCTGAATCTTCCACAGCACCAGTGACTGTCCTGAAGTCATCAGTCTGGATGTTATTGAAATTGCCACAAAGACCTTGTGTGGATGGCAGAAATAAAAATAATTAAAAAAAAAAAAAAAAGAAAAGAAAAGAAATCACTACATGAGTAGAAAAATCTAGATGAACCCTCTTAGCTCTATAAAGCTCTATAATGGACCTTGCCTGAGAAAAGCCAATTTTCCTTCAGAGACTTCCTGATGTTCCCACAAATCAGATAGGACCCTTTCTTTAGAGTGTAATTATTATTTTTCTGCATTACAGTAGCACTTAGTGATAGAGCAGAGATTGGAAGCTGCTTAAATATGTTTCATTAAACACTGGAAGGCACAGAAGTGCCTTTCCCAAGGGCTTATAAGCAAAGGAAATCACAAAACCAAAACAAAACAGGTCACAGACAGATGATGTAATCCCATTATACAGATAGAAAACAGAAGAACAAAAAACTTAAATGATGTAAACAGGAGATTGGTGGCAAACCCAAGAAATTAGACTGCATCTCACAAGTCTCTGATGAAGGCCTGCTTCTACAAATAGAGCCTTTTTTTGCACACACTTGCACACACTAAACTTCATGGAAATAATCTAATTTTCTTCAGCAAATTGAAGGGTTTAGACAATGGTTTGTTTCAAGAAGGCTATAGATTTAATCAGGGGTTCTAACATACCAAAGTCAACATAAAATCAAATAATTTGTTCACTGAAAGTGATAGGCAAGCAGCCATAACCCAGTTTAGGAGCAAATTGAAAAAGCATGATGTGTCCTACCAGATGTGCGATTCTGGTAAGAATCATCAACTGTTATGGAGAGTTGCATTACAGGTTTCATTTGCACTCGAATCCAAACTCCAGTTGAGCTCAAGATTTTGATGAAAAATGTAGAGGGTCTGAAGATGGTGATGCCATCTAAAGAGGAAAAAAAGAAAAAAACTCTCTGCACCTGCAAATCATTTTGAAGCTGAGTATACATGAATTTCCATTTATCAGTGCATTGAATGTAATGCAGGAATTCCCAGAGACTCCCTGACCTAATAACCACCTGAGTCAGATGACCTAACAATGAGCAATATCATGTTCTTTTCAGAGGGAAGAGCAGGAATCTTTCTCTAAATAGATGTACGCTAGTCTGGGTAATAAGTGAAGAAGGACATTTACCTTGGCTTACTGGCAGCTTCACAATGAAATTGTTCATGTAGATATTTCCACAGGAACATATTTTTATAGTCTGTGGTGAAAAAAAAAACAACAACAAAAAGCCCACAGCAGTGAAAGCATATGGCATGAGACAAACAAGAGCAACCTGAAAAGCTTCATCAAGCACTAGGTAGTGTCTTCAAAACATGATCATCTCTGGGGTCAATGTGTGGATTGTTAGTATCTGGATGCCATACAGTAATGTAGAGCAAATCTACAGGCCATAACAAAAAATTAAAAAATGATTGAGTGCTTTCACATATCTAAGAGGTTATTTATCTTTTTGAGAACTGCACATGAGATGTTTGGATCCATCTTATTAGAAATATAACAGACCCAAAATGAGAGATATCTGACTCAAACTTCCTCAGTTGTCAATGGAGGGATACAGACACCTCCAGAAGAACTCATACTGCCGGACAGCTGACTTGTTCTTTGGAAATCCCCCTCTTCCTTTATTGACTCTTGAAGGAGGTTAGGATGTTGGATCTCCAAGTAAGGCTAGAATTGAAACAATTAAAAACCATGTGGACATTGTATAAATTTAGGAGTGCATAAATACCAGTCCTAAGTCACCATCTACTGAATTCAATTTGCGTCATGGCATAATCTTCAGTAGGAGAAGCCTCTGGTCTTCACTTGGAGGTACTTTATTCATTGCATTAGGAAAAACCTCAGAGCTCAGAACTGTTGTAAAAAGAAGGGGATCTTTTCTTGGAGAAATATCAGTCTTTCAAAAAGAAACAAGTGAAAAAATTTGCTGTCATGAAAGAGAGTCAACAAGATAATTTTTAGCCATCTGCCTCTAAAGAAAATGGAAAAGCCAGAATCCAAAACAACTAAAAAAGAAATAACTCTCATAAAACAAAACCAATATGACACAACACATCATATGCTGATATTAATCTTGATGCTTCAGGACTGCAAGAGATGAAAATAAGTCCACTGTGTTAGAGAAATCCCATCTTTGAACCTAAACAGAAGTGACATGTTGTGTGTCATTAATTAAAGCAAGTTTACTTACAGTTTTTCCTAGTGTGACTAATACATTTTTTAAGCAAGTCATTGTTTTTGATGTCCCACACTGGATGATCTCTCCAATCACCACAAATGTGTCATCAGTATTCTGAAAAGGCATGAGAAAAGTGATGTGCAGATATTGTTAGCATGTTACAGGCAGGAACTAGAATTAAAAAAAAAAAAGGTGTCTCTAAAAAACTAAAATGGAATAATGAAATAACTGGGCCATTTAATCTCTAAGTGAAAACTGCTTTATTTCATTGCCAAAATCAATAATGTTCACTGCCTCTCCTCTGCACTCTGTTTCCTTGCTAGCAGACTGTGTGGATCACATCTTTGCAGAGAGTCACCTAGAATTAAATCCTTTTGCAGGAATTTTTGCTCCTCCACTTCCTTTTGACAGTCATACATGAAAGCTTCAGGAGAAGTGCTTAAATCCACATTAATGCATCCAATAAGGAAATTAATTCATTTTTTAAAAAAAAGTGTAAAAATATGTTGAAGCTTTGAAGCTTCAAACTGATGCTAAGCATCAAGAAATTGACTTGCAACCCATTTCAAATGGAAAAATTTATAGTGTTTAAGACTGAGCATGTATTGAAGTGCTGTGCTGGACTGTTGCCATTTAATTAAATTAAGCCATATAAAGCTGCAGCACAGCTTAATGCTTCAAGACATCTAGGAGTGAAATGTGATATTGTTCATACCTTAGCTAAGACATAATGGCAGTTGCCATGAAAATTGAATCTTTTCTTATCAAACGTTGTTATATGGAATCCTCCATCTATATTGCAACTTCCAGAACAGGGAAGAGAAATACAGCTCCAGTGGCCTCCTTTGCAAGTGCTGTACAAAACCCCAAAAGGAGCAGTTAGAATAAACATAGCTTAAAAGAAGTAAAGGTGAGATAGCATCTATATCTGAATCTGCACAGATGACACCTTCTTGGTCTTTTTAGCTTTCTTTGGCTGCTTATTAAAACCCTGTAGGAGGAAGACTTTATATTAGGCCCTTACAGTGTGAAGGTTGAATGCCTCTCAATGAGAGAGTTAACTGCACTGGGCTTCGAACTAGCTCCTTCAGAGACACTGACTTGGTCAAGCAAGAACTGTTATTTGGGGCCTAAATTGTTTACTTGACTTTTTAAAGACAGAAAAAACCTCTTCAAGGAGGATTTTGCAGTATTTTATGCTACTGAGCCAACTGTTCAGCAAGTTGCTGATACAACATTTCAGTAACTAATTGTGGAGGACCTGAGATAATGAGCAGTTAAAATTCTTAGAGCTGTGCACACAAGGGGAAAGCAGCTCAGCGACCTTAGCTCTGGCTTTGTGAGAACTAAGTGAGGATGTGGCTAGTTGGGAACCATCCAGAGCCCATCAAGTTCAGCTCCTCAGAATTGCAGGTTTTGAAGATCATTTCCTCAAAATGCAGGAAATATTCTATCCAAATAGGTATGCAGAACATCTTCCCTACTCCACCATACACCACAATATATTTCATTCCTCTCTGTAGTAAAGGTTAGGCCTATGGTCAATAAATGATGCTGTGTCACAGGAGGTCAAATAACATATATGACTATTCATTCACTAGATGGATGTCAAAGTAAGAAATAAAACTGTTTTGAGAAAAATATACCTGAGGTCTTATCACCTTTTACTAGTGCAGATTGGAGATGTGTCCAAGCTACAGGGTTTTTTCCTAAGTCAAATCATTTTCAAGGATTGGGACTTTTGAGATCCAGGCCTTGAAACAGCCTTCTGTAGATCTAGAGGTGGTTGGAAATGTAACTCATTAACTCCTTGCTTGGCAAGGTTTGACTCTTGCTGGCAGTTCCAAGTGAGGGTAGTAACTATGTGAGGTTGAGGACTACCTCTAAGTTTTCCTGCACTGTACTTCAGGCCCAGATTTTTTTTAACATTTAAGACAAATGCTATGAATAGGGAAAAAAAGGAGAAAATAACACAATGCAACTCAACAATGTTCTGAAATAAATGCCTCTGCCTTATTAGTGCAGTCAAGTTCACAACAATACCAGTTTTGACAGGGAGTGGAGTAAGTCCCTCCAGATGAATAGACTTTGCCTTGAAACATACAGGGGCAGCTGTCTCTAGGGATGCATTTTTTGCCACCGAGGTCATCAAGGATGGTTCCTGTTCAGACACATTAGGTAGTTAATATTCCTTTGGTGAGTCTGGGAAACACCATCAAGGAAGATTAGAGTAAGGAAAAAAACTCTTATTATTCAGCATTTCTGTAAATGAATGGGATCTGTTTTAAGGAAAGCACTACACCAGGCCCTTTCAGCTGTTAATGGATGGAAAATATTTCTTACTAGAGCCTAAATGAAAGCAATGCAAAACCCAAAGAATATCTCTATATGTTACTGGAATTTGTCAGTGTAAGTAGGATTATCAAGTGCCAGATTAAAAGCATATGAGACAGTTTCCATCCTTTTCTAACAATGAGTCTGACAGAAATCAGACCCTCATCTCAGCCTCTACTTCATGTGCACAGTTACACATGCACCCTGGCAATGCATTTATATTACATGTGACTTAAGCTACAGCAAGTTCTAGCCTCATAACAGGGAGGCACATCACCAGACATCTTCACCTGAATTCTTACTGTCTAGTGAACACCTCCTTTTTTTCACATCTGTACCATTTTCTGCTGTCTAGTCCTTTGAAAACTGTCCCTCTTAGAAATCTCTCCCCCCTCGGCAAGTGTCAGGATCTTGAATCTTTAGAGATCTGGTTCTTTCAAGAAGAAAGTTGTTAAATTATGCTAGAAGAAACATTTTATTCATTGGTTTTAGTGTAAAATGTTAAAGAAAAAAAATCACTAATTCAAAGGGAATAACTTCCCTCTTTTTCCTGTGATATGTGTTACCCATTGGAATAAGTGAACTGCCTTACCGGCAGGACAGAAACAGCCATCTGTACATGGGGCTTTACAAATCTTGCTCCTTTCTGGGTCAGTGCATGTGTCAGCACAGGAGTTTCCACACTCCATGTACTCCATGTTGTTTGGGCATTCCTGATCTGCAAGACCAAATGAAAATGAGATATGTTAACAATGTGTTTATACCCAACCCCTTCTTTCTCCTTTCCCCCATATCTTGTTTGCAAAACTTTTTATCTAGAATTGTCATGTTTGTTTAACCTCTAATGAAATTTTTATGGTCACTTTTACTTCATCTTTGAAGAAAACAGTTCTGCTGGGAAAGACATTATTTTACTAGCTCAAGGTTGGCTGAAGTCATGATACTAGCAAGGGACACTGGAATCATTTATGGAATCATAATAGTTTATTTTTGCCTGAAGCGTCAGTCATACTTGCATTAATTTTCTGTCCTAATACACACCAGCAGTTTGGGAGAACTAACTGCAACCTTCCCCCTGGATTTACAGTGATGTCCTGCTCAGTAGCTGTAGCAATTGAATATGAAAGCACAGGATAAGCTAAGGGCAAACACATTAGATTTCTCAGTGACTTCAGATTAGATGTCAACATTCAAAATGATGGTATTTATGAATTAACTATGCAAAGTAAAATTTTAAAAAGGACTGGAGAAAACAGCCATAAGGAGGAGGGGGGCAATATTAAGATATAATTCTAATTCTAAGTTAAATTTGCAGAACCTTTTCCATTAACAATGTTTCTGTCAAAGTATTTCTACAGATTGATTCACAGAAGCTAACACAACTCCTAGCTTTGCTCTGCTGGGGTCAGAATACAGGTGTATTTATCTAACCTGAAAGAAATCTCCAGAGCAGTGGTTACTTACAACAAAGTTCTTTGGTTCTCCATTCCCCAGGGTCTCCCTTCCTGAGGACACAGTCTCGAGAGTACTGGTTTAAAGTGCTGCATATGCAACTGGAAACCAAGTCAGAGTGAGAAGAATTAACTGCACAGTGGCACATATCCTCAGCACAGGTCTCTATGTAGTCATCAAATGCAACCACTTTGGAGCAGTTTCCAAAATGGGACATAAGTTTCTTGCATTTTTTTTTCTGTAAAAAAAAAAAAGAAAAGAAGGAAAAGAAAAACAATATTTGACATTTTATTGATTTTCAGGTTTATGAATGTGCATTCAATTTTTGATGATATAATTCCAGGCTTACAGGATAATTCAGCTTGGAAGGGATCTCAGGAGATTATCCAGTCTAACTTTCTGTCATGAGATCGTTTTGCTTGGATTGGGAGCTATCGTTCACTTGTGCATTTTCCAACTATCTATTTCTTTAACACTATACTATGATATTCATTCATCTATAAGAACAATATTTTGATCAGCTTCATGGGTAGACTCCTGAAAAATGCAGTTCAGCTCTGCAATTAATACTTGTTTCAATACAGTGTCTCCAGGGTTGTAGTCAGGAGAGTTTACACTTCTTGATCACACATACTTACATATTTACTGCATCTATTGTCTTCCCTCCTAGGATGTCTTCCAGTGTGGTCATCTGGACTCACATCAGCACACTTTTCTAATGGATCTTCTACTTTATGGAAGTTCCCAAACTGCCTCGGATGCATTTTATACCCTGCAAAATCCCCAGAAGCACCTAAGTAATTTCCTGCAATTCTTTAGATCAATTAATGGGCTATAAAGACGCATTTAATCTTTGAGCTCTAAGGCGGTATACTTTTCACTAAATGCCAAATTTAGCCACAGCATCCACATTACAGAGGATGACAGCCTGATATAATTTCTGTTGAACTAGAGCCAGGAATCTGGCACACTTGTATCAAGAATTGCTGTCAGCTTGGGCATTTATAATCACAAGAGAATCTTGACCTTTCTATTGCACCTCATCAGTTCCAAAGACTTCTGTTCATTATGAGTGTATTTGAGCTCAGAGAGTTTTGTATTTCCATGTGTAATTGTCATAAATTGCAGTTTGCCTTCTACTATCACAACCTAAAGTACAGCCTTAGTTACATATGTTTGTAATCATCTGGGTATCAATTACAATGTTAGAGAAGATGGGAAGAGGGAGCAGGAGGAAGACAGGCACACAATACATTGATGTAACCAATACACTAGTTAAAGGGATGTATTTTCCCAAAGCATTACCAAAAATTTGATCCTAACTGTGAGAAATCTTTCCGAAAAAGTTAGAAATTCATATACGTTTATGGAGAGTACACATAAGTTGCCATTCTTTAATTTTTATTTTTCTTTGAAAGGATTAATAGACATATTTCTGACCAAGTCTGTTCTCCTATATTGGCTCAGTCCCTTAACTAAGTGTGGGGTTGAGAGAATGACCTCCACAAAAGCATTGTTTTCAGCTGCTTTACAATTAGCTTTTCTGGAAACAGAAATCCTTCTAAAACCCCGAGCTCTTGGAGCCACATGATTTGCCAAGGATCTCGACTGGCATTAAAGAATATTAAGAATCTATTTTCAGGAAGAGCTACTCATGCAGATACTCTTTTTCCTCAAAAGAAATCTTGGACTTTTATATGCAGTGGATCTTAGCTTATGCAGGCAGACTGACTGCTGTCTGCTCAGCCCAGAGAGACAAATGTGTTCAGAGCAGAAAGAAAGGACATGGGAGACTATCTGATCCCCGAATGTAGGAAACTGTTATCTGTGGAACCAGATGCATAAAATAAAAGACTATTTTCCTTAGGGCAAAGCTTCTCAGTAGGAAAGTCTTTCTTCAGAAAAATATGAATATTTTTACTTACTGTGTTTATGAATTAAAGGGCAGAAACATGACTAAGATGCATCTGAAAAGCTTAATATCAATACACGTGGTATTTTTGACCAAATCAATGGAAAATAGACAACAATATTTTTCTGGTGACTTAAGAAGACCGGGTATTGCATGAAGGGATGATGATGTATCTTTGGCTTCAGTCCTGTAGATAATACCCCAGGATGCAGGTTTCTTTCCGCTCGTATAACCTGCTGCAGGACTGTAGCCTCAGCTGTTTGCTTTGTTAACATCTTTCCACTTCAGTGCAATGTCTGAAGGTGTCAGTGGACGGCACCACATTTCTGCAAAGATGCTCAGGGAAATCTCTAGCTCAGTGATGATGCTATTTCATTACAGAGGCAAAAAGAATCACAACAATCACTTGTTATCCAACTGTAAAATGATGAAAATGGAAGGACAGAAAATGCACTCACGCTTCATTTGAAACTGAAGTTCCTTTAAGTTTGCTACTGTCTGTAGGAAACATAGGAATGTTGATGCATGATGTGCTGGTCTCTTTTCTCAGGTAATCAGTGACAGAATGAGAGGGAATGGCTTCAAGCTCCAACAGGGTATGTTTAGACTGAACATTAGGAAAGAATTTTTCACAGAAAGAGTGGTTGGGCATTGGAATAGGCTACCCAGGGAGGTGGTTGAGTTACCATCCCTGGATGTGTTTAAGAGTCGTTTAGATGTGGTGTTGGGGGATATGGTGTAGGGGAGAACTTTGTAGAGCTGGGTAGATGGTTGGACTCAATGATCCCAAGGGTCTTTTCCAACCAAAATTATTCTATGATAACCAGGCAATTAGTTTGGGTCAAAGATGTCTGAGAGTCTTGCAAGTATGCAAACAGAAGAGGAACCCAAACCATCCCAGAACCTCGTAAAATACATCTCCTGTATATAGAAATGTTTGTGCATTTCAGTGTCTATCAGGAAATCTGAAACCCTGCATACAGAAAACCAATACAAAGTTTTGTGTCACATATTAACAGTTCTGTTCTATGTGGAATATGCTGTATTCATGGCCTACCATCCAAAATCAAATCGTTCTTCTCACTACCATCATAGTTTCCACACAGACCACATATTTTCTCTTTATATGTTTCTTCCAGGTCCAGCTACAAAACAAAACAAAGAGGAAACTCAGAATTTAAAGGCTTTTCTCCTCATCATCAGCATACGCTAGAATGTGGTTCACAATAAAAAAGTGTAGGAGCAGAAATGCTCATTACCGATTTGCAGCACTCTCCTTTTCTGCTACAAACCTGCCACAAAACTCACCTGCAGACAGGCTGAGTTTAAATGGGAAGATAATAATCTAAAAATTGTCGTTTCTACTGACTAAACAGCTAACCAAAGCATGCTGAATACTGGCCTAATCCTTGGACCAGTGTTTCCCAGTATATAGACACTGGTATATGGACATGTGATAGGTCTTGCAAGGTACCCCGGCTCCACTCTGGGCAGGTCAGATAACTGTGCTCACATGCTGGATGCTGTGAAGAAGCAGCTTCTGGTCAGCTTTTAGCTGTTATCTAAGTCTTTCTAGTCCATAATCTAAATGGAAAACTTTATAACATTTGTATGAGTTGGTCTATACAGTGTAACTCATATTGCCCATGCTCAGGGGGATAAAGAGCCAGGTTAGCCTGTTGCTAGGTAGAACTATTGCACCTAATCAATCCTACATGTTTCAAAGGTAGTACTGGCATCACTCAGGTCCACCAAAAAAAGGCAGTGCTTTCTGCACAAAAGTGTCACCCTAAAATTGGGTCCACTCTACAGGTGGTGCCTGTAATGTATCAGGTATTAATCAGTACAGAGGAAGGGAGGAAGCAAATAATTAATTAAATCAGAATTTGAATACAACTTGATTGCTTCCTGATATTTTTTATCTCTGTTCACCCTCAACCCTCACTCTGTCTCTCTGAACTGTAAAACATGACAGCTTTCATTTATTTAATCTTGGTCCAGACAGTGAAGCTTAGGTGTTCCGCCCAAGACTGTAAGTACACTGTTGCAGAAAAGCATATATTGGAATGGATCTGTTGAGAGGAACTCCCACACAGCAAGCTTTGAATGAGAGAGGCCAAAGTCTGAGCTGGCCACAGAGATTAGTTTCTCACACAAGATGTGCAGCAAGGCAGAGGGTAACTAACAAGTCAGAGCTGGAGGGACAAGCTGTACTGCTGAAAGTGCCCCATGGAGGGAGCAAATAACTGCATAGGTACTATCTCCAGGGTTAACAGTGGCATCTTTTGTCACATAATATTAGCCTGGAATGCCTGAGTGTTGTGACTCCATGCCCTTGTCCCATGAAAGTATTATCTAATTTGGTATGTCCCTATTAGCTTATAGATACAGTGATACCTCTGCCCCACAATGTCTTATATCAACACAGTGCTTGCATCCAGTTCTACTTTTCGACGTTGGTAAGGTTCACCAAGAGAAAAATAACTAACTGGCTGTTCATACTAGGAGAGTGTCAGCCCAGTTCCACTTGAGTGTCAGGCCCAGCTTGGAAGTGACTTGGAAGTAAGCACAGGTGTCCTCAATCAGGATGCTCTTCAAGCTGAAGGGCATGGGGATCCTGTAAATCAGAGGGACCAAAACAAATTGCATTGAAAAAAGAGACTTTTCAAATCCTCTCAGAGATATAGGAGGGAAAATTAGAGTCAAAAGGAGCTAAATAAGCCATAGGGACATTCTTTTCAAGATCAGTCTTCTTTCACACAATGCATTAAATTTAGGTATGATAACCTTGTCCAGTGATCTTAGATATGGGGCCTTTTACCAACCTTAATCCACAACACAGCACATTTGGGTCATGAGGGTGTCAATACTACATTAGCCACTTGACTGATACCAATGCAGCTCTGCTTGTTTACATATCCTGAAGACCTAATCCATAAGGTTATAAGGAGAAAGATCACAATACTGGGAAAATAACCTTCTACATGGGGTACTGCAGGTTCTCATCAACCTTCCAGGCTATCCTTGACATCTGGGATTCACAGAGGCGTGAAAAGAGGTCTGTTTTATTACATGTATACTGATGTGATTCAGACATACATTACTTTTTCATCTCACCTGAAAAACTTAGAAAATCAGAAAATGGCTAAAAGACAGGAGATTATTTGCCCTTTTGATTTAGAAGATACATACGGGCTTAGCTACTATAATTACAAGTGCTACAGATGCTATTCTATATTTGGTTGTTTCTAGAGAGATGTCAAGAGAAGACAGCCCACATGCTTGCAATTTTCTCTCCAACAGGATTGTGAGGGTTTTTCCTAGAGTCAAATTCGCCTTGGGCCTTCGTACCTATATGCTGGGAGCAGGTCACTGCACCTCTCATAAGGGCTGCCCTTGAAATTGTGCACAACTTTCAGATACTGCTGCACATGAACTCTTATTTAGAGAGTATTTTTACCCTTTTATTTGCAGTTTTATTTCTGGCTCATTTCAGATTGGAATTGAAAGTGTGGATTTTGACTTCTGAAACTTCTGTCTTTTGTACAACAAAGCACCAAGGCAAGCTGTGATCTGCAAAGCAGTGCAATTTTCTAGACTAATTCATCTGGAAACAGAAAACTTTTTTCTAAAAGGACCATCTGTTCCTGAACAGCAACATGCAACAGTAGAGTTAGTACCACAGAAATAATGTTTTGAGGAAAAAAATACAAAATTTCTACAAAATCAAAACCGACTATAAATAAAGTGTTGATTTTATCTCCTTCCCTCCACCCTTCCCTCCCAATTCAGAGCAACATTAAGGAAACCTAAACCTTCTGGTTTTATAGCATTCTCATTGCCTTTTGCTTAACATGTTGGTGTTAATCCCTGGGAGAATATAGTTTACATGCTTTTTGCCTCCTTAACTGGTATGACATGGGATCTTTGCAATAGCATGTTCAAAGTGCCATGAACTTACACAGCTATTTGGATCTCTGCAAAACAGCACCACTTTCTAGACAGACCACCTGTTTCTAATAAAGAGCAATAAAACTGCTGCACAAGGAAACAACAGTATGGTCTTTACTCACTTGTTCCCATTCACTGTGATGCCTGTTTCCTTCACCTCCAAAATCATTCCATCAATGGTGACAGTGAAGTAGATCAGGAAGTTATTCTTGTCACTGCGCCTGATTTGGATGTTAAAATCCTGGTAGCTATCATTGCAGTGCGAAGCAAAGACATATGTGCAGGTTCCAGGAAAAGTGAACTTAACGTGGTCAAATGTATGAAAGTGGAAATTGCCCCAGGTGGCACATTCACTCCTACTGACAGTAGAGACCTGGACTAAAGAAAGAATCATAGGAAGGGAGCTAAGAAATTCATCCCACGTGAAGTGCTTTAAAAAAAAAAACAAAAACAAAACAAAACATTAAAGAAGAGATTTTGAAGGGCAAAATGTTAACCCCTAGAAGATAATAGCTTGTGGGAAGGACTTTAATCTCACCGAACTTTTGAAGTCCATGCCAGACATACCTCCATTGTGAGTGGATGAGCCCAGGCTCTTTGAAGTTAACAGTGAGAAGAAGAGGTTCAGCTTCCCTACCATACATATCTACCTAAGAAGATGATGTTCCAAGACTGCACGTTGACAATGTAGATGGCACCCCTGAATATTTACATTGCAAATACCATTATACTGTAGACATCTAAAATGAAGTGCAGGGAATCTCATCTTGGCTGCCTAAATCTCATTTCTAATTTTGAAATCCTATTTCTTAAGACAAGCAAGACTTTGGTCCAAACTCTTGAATTGAGTCTGTTCCAGGAGAAATCATGGGTGGCATGACTATGCAGCAAAATAGCAGTTGCTGATCTTGGCAGTTGAGGCTGCCACCAGCTTCAGCAGTTGGCTCAGAGCTACTTGTTTTTCATCTCAACCAAAACTCATATCTTGGACCTCTGAATTGTGCATCTGTCGAAGGTATTGATATATACTTTAAGTGCATATAAGACATCACCTCAGAAAGTAGTATTCATACCACTGAGCTGCACAAAGCTGATATGAATCACCTTGAACTTAATAAGCTATGCTTGCTACAAAATGCTTTTAGCATTTCTTCTAGGCCAATCTGAAAGAATGACAACTGAAAATGGGCAAATTCCTTTGTGTTGTTTATGTAGCACATTTAGGAAAATCAACATAGCAACATCCATCACAGATCAAGTCAACAACAATCATTAATGTACTCACTGAACTCTAAAATATTATTAAATATTCCTACCTAAGAACCAGCAGAGGAACACTGAAAAATTCAGGTCTTGATATTAGAAATGTGCAACACAAACTCAAGTGCCAAGAAGTTCTTAGAGAAACAGCTGTTTAAAGGGACTATATCTTGCCATAGATGTTTGCAGTACTAAAGTGGAGTAGGGTAATCTAGCACTTTTCTACACTATAATGAGGAGAAATAAGAAATTTTGGCTATCTTTGGAAGTGGAGTTGCTACAATTACTAAGACAGCAGTAACTGTCACATAAATTGTTTGTGTATAAAGCAACTGGAAAAAGTCTAAGACACTCAAAACCAAGGAGGAAACAGTGCAACAGACCACAAAAAACGTGATTACTCCTAATGCAGTATTTCATACTGATCAAGCCTAGCAGGCGTTATGGTAGCATACTTCTATAAAGAATATATGTGAAATATGTTGAAAGGATGTCACCACATTTTTATAATGCAAACTCCATCCAGAGAGTCTCTTGTTAAAGATTAATCACTTAGGACAAAAAACACCCGATAAACTACCTAGCAGTGAAGGAAAAAAAAAAAAACAAAAAAAAACTTAAATGGTTGACCTTAAGAATGAAAATGTACAATGTTAAACAGTATCTGGCATGCCTACAACTTTTACATGAATATGTTGCACATTTTCATTTGACAATTCTGTTTGTCACCTACGTAGAGCAATATGTGAGCAAATAATCTGAAAAATAGATTTTTTCTTACCTATCTGAACTGGTTCTTTGCCTTTGCAACAACTCCAAAGTAGGTAGAAGATCCAAAATGACTTCCCCTTTTTTATTTCCATCTTGCCATGAAGGAGTAACTTGGAAATCCTTCCACAGAAGTGTTTTTTTCTTGGCTTATAGGCAGATTTTTATAGTCCAGGAATTTGGCATGAGAACAAAACATTGATGGCAGGCTACCTGAAAGGTGGAGCTTCATTTAATTTTCCTACAGCAGTTCATGTTTAGCACTCAGCAACCTCCTATCTTCCAGACAAGACAAGTATCCATTTCTCTCTTGCTTTATGTGGAGACAGAGCTGTCCTCATTTTATTTCCTTTTTTAAAATACAGATTAACCCACCCCACACCCCTACAGTGTTGCTTTTTATTTGACAACAATAGTTTTTCATAATATCTAATTAGTAACAAGCAATTATTGCCCTCTTTCAGAGCTTATCTCTGACTTGCACATCAACACAGTTCCCCATCTCTAGAAAAAAAACATATGTTGCCTCTGGTAGTTTGATGGTGACTTCTAAATGTTAGAGCAAAGAAGTATTGTAAGGTCAGGCATAATGTATGATTTTTAGAGTAAAAATTTTTGGCAGGAGAGCAACGTCCTTTAAGAAGTGCATCCAAAATGCCTTACAAAAAAGGCCAGAGATTTACTGCTTCAACAGACCAGGAATGACTAATCCACAAAGTGCAAACCTCTTAGCTCTACTGCACAAATGGGATCTAATTGCACCAGTCAGACATGTGAAGTTAATTTATTCCTTATGCACACAGAGGTGGTGGTTTCTCCAGACAGCACAAGGGAGCCCACGTCTCACAAAAAAGTCAGCCACAATTTATTCCTTCACCTCCTAAATGACACTACTGGGAAAGGGTTGCTTGATGGTATCAGAGTGCTTTAATACCCTGTCATATACCCATAAAAAAATCCAGCAAGCTCAGTCATGAGTTCCATACATTCCACTGTAGGACAGTTCTGCACAGATGTTTGATGCCAGTAACTTTAAGGTCTCTTTTAGATATTTACTTGTTTTGAGGGCACAAGCTGACCTAGCATTTCTTCACCTTATATGTGCCGTAAGGGAACTGCCCCAACATAAAGGAAGTCCCTCACCTAGTCCCAACAAACCAAACAAGGATAACAGACATTCCCTCACTTTCAACTGCTCCATGCCCCTTTGGGAATACACTAGTGCCAGAACAATTGCCAATAGTAAGTGAGCACAACTACAATTTAAAGTGGACTTAGGTTTCACTCTTGTTGCGAGTACTCAGCTCAACTCTGTCCATGAACTCATGGACATGGAATACGCATGCCTTTTTATCTGGCTGGCAGGCAGCAAGCTAGTCCTTGAGAAACGTCTTTCTCACTAATTACCAAGCTTTCCAGCATTTTCAAAGTTAAGTGTCCTAAAGCTGGCCTACTGCTTCTTTCAGCTGTTTCCACTACACAATTATGAATTGCTTAGTAAGTGGCTTACTGAATTTCAGGTACAAACATCTGCCAGCTAAAGATTTGCTGCTGCTGTTGCTCTCAAGAAAAGCCTGTGCTAGTGGGTGAGAGCATTGTGCAGCACATGAAACATGAGTTCACGTTACCCCTTTCCCACTGTCCGTGCTCTATTAATTCCATTGTCGGTTGTGCTCGAGGCAGGGCACTACTGGAAGGTAAAGTCTGTTCTTGAAGCCCTGCCATTTGGCTGGAATACAGGACTGACAGTCATTACTGCACTGGTGATAGAAGGAATAGGTTTCTGCTGCTTTTTCTTTTAATTACAACACATCTTCCCTGCTCATCTCTACCCACATAGTTACAAAGTAAACCAGCAAAACATCTAGATAAACTGAACCACAAGAATATGATATTGTAGATACGAGGTTAATCTGAAATCAAATAGAGTGCAATGGTAACACGCAAATTCAGCAGACTCCCATGGTAACTTTCAGACTGAGTTCTTGTCTGGGCCACAGAATGGTGTTAATGGTGGGTGTGGGGAAGGGATATGGAGCCCAGGAGAAAAAGCACACAGGCCAGTAGATCACAGACACTGACACTGAGAGCCCAGTTGAGGATAAAGATGGAAAGCTGCACCCTATTAATATTCTCAAATCAAGGCTAGTGTCAAAATCCAAATGCAGAACTCTGCTGAGATAGAGTCCTTTTTTTTTTTTTTAAATCATGGTCCTCTTTCTTTCCTATTTCATTCATATTGGTATGAGAGCAGAAAGAATAGGATTCTACGAGTATGATTCCTGACCCTAGAAAAATATACCTTTATTCCCAGTGGGCAGCAGAAAAGCAGCAGGAGCCACATATGAACTACTTGCCAAAGATAACCTTCAGGTTGAAGTAGTTCTTAGGTGGCAGACTTGGTGAGGCTGTCCACTGCAGTATCCATTCCTTTGTCTTCTGCATGTGGGATGGTTCAGGGGAGTTCCAGGGTGGGCAGTAGGGATGAGCTAAGGCTTGTTTTCCCCCTGCAACCCCACTTAGCACTTAGGGGTCTGGGAAGAACATGAACAGCACGTGTTAAAACTGTATCCAAGGCACAGACAGAATAAAATAAATAATTCTTTTGAACCACCATCCACTTATGCTCCACTTAGCAGAGAAAGTATTATCAGTCATCTGGGATCTTCCTCTGAGAAAAGCAAGAGCCCATCTCTTGGTATGCAGAGAAACAGGAAACCCAGTCTTCTTGCTTTATACCTAGCCGTTTTCTTACCTCTGCTTGTCTGCTCTGTCATTTTTGCTATTCCTTTGCCATTCCTTGGGGAGTAGAGTTCCTGTCAATGACTAACCAGAACTGCTACTTCTGGCTTCTTCACAAAGACTGCTGGCTACACTCCTTAGATATCACTGGATGTTTCAATCCCCTGCAATTATTTCAGGGTTACTGACAGGGAAAGGATATTTGGATTCAAACTAAGTTTTTATATTCAAATGTGGCAACACTGAGTTTTTCAGAAGAAATACATGGCAGATTTTCAGAAGAAAATCCATACTGACAAGGAGTTTGTGAATATGTTGATTACTTACCACTGAATCATTGCTATTGCAGGCATGTGAGCTATAACTATTCCCCCTGCAGTGACATACTGGGATTAATAACTCTTCTCTTTATTGGGCCCTGCAGCATAAGAGGCTTTTACTCCACTGCAGCTGTACTAGCAAAAAGAACAATTCCTCTTGGCCTCTTTACAAGCCATTTCATGGATCATTTGCCATTAAAGGGTATGTGATTTTAGTAAAGACAATTGGTAAATATTAACTCAGCTTTTTTATTGCTACTGACTCACTGGAGATAAGCTGTCGTGAAGCTAATGTAATACATCAGTGACTCACATCTCATATTTTTTGATAGAAACTTGGTAAAGAGGCACTTGAATTGGGAACATATGGTGAATTAATGCCATTCATAACCAACTACTGTACTGAAGTTTGGCAGTTGCATTTGTATCATACCCTTCTGTGAAAAGGTGATCCCATATGTACTGTAAAGCATTAAGGTTACCAAGACTTTTGGAACACACCATCCTAGGTCAGTCCAAGGACTGGTTGGGTTCAGCCTGAAAATCCTCTAATGTTCCAATTCATTCCAGGCAAAGCTGGTACTGTTTCTTAAAATGTGAATCCACTACAAAATGGTATTTTACAAGCACTGTCTAGATTATAACTAGAGATGCTGTGTACTTCATTAACAAGTTAATGTTGGCTAGGAAAACAGTTAACTTGCATTTGGTGTCAAGCTTTCTTGTGCCAACAATCCACAAGATAAAAAAATCTGAAGTGAATTTGGCAAAATGTTTTACATAACTGATGGTTACAACACTTTGTTTGCCTTCTGAATTGTCAGAAGAATTCAAGAACAACACGACTTTTTTTTTTTTTAAATCCTTGGTATAATCCCATAGAATTTAGAAAATTTACATCAAGGATTTATTTGATCCATCAGATTTACCTCTGTCACACTGAATCGGCTGGCAGTAAGTAAGGTGCTCTGTAATAGGCAGAGAAAAAGCAGGGAACGGATCTCTGTCATTAATTGTTGATTAAAATACATGAAGAATGTCTTCAGTATTTTAATTTTGATAGGAGATGTTTGGATGTTTTCTTACATTTTGCCTTAAAATGACCATAAACCTCTTTAACTTCTCATCTTACTACGGGGTTCCTTGACTTTTCCTGAACTAATCAAGGGCATTTGTTACTCCTATTTGCAAGAAATCATGTCAGTTGCTCTTTTCTGGTTTTTCTTTCTCTCTCTGTCTTTTTTTTTTTTTAAAGAAGATGTAGATCTGTACAAGGAGTAATACTTGTAAAGGAGTATTATGTATGTAAAACTGCTTTACATACAAGGAGTAACGACATGGATGCTTATTGTTTGTGCACACAGGTCTCATTGACCTATTGGCACTTCCTCACCTAAGAAAGACTCCGTGAATTGAAAGCCATCTCATCAGGAGGTCGGGCCCTTGAGCTTTCTCTACTTGAAAGATTTTTCTTTAAACAGCCTTCCTGGTGAAAAATATGGAATAGCAGAATAAAAGAAACCCAGGACCCCATGTGGGGAAGGATACAAACATTATGCTTTAAGAATGAGAGCTTTATGGTTTTCAGGCTAGAGCAGATTCCACACCTTTTTTAAAAAGCAATTTCTTATTTCATGGATGCCAAGATAATTGAGAAGAGGCCACTGCATACTTAATACTGAAGTCTGTATAACCCTGAAATTGCAAACCCCTGAAATAACCATGTCCACCACGACTAATTTACTGCAAGCCAAAAGAAAGGCGGAGAGATGGGGTAGAGGTTTTTCTCCCTAAATTGGAGTCACACTGCCCCTACTATGGACATTATCTAAAATTCTGCTAGAACATTTCTACTAGAGTAATGAGATTGTGATTCTTCCAACATGAACCGTGATATTTCCAAGTAAGCAGCTAACTTTTCTATGTCATCCAAATTTCAGAGCTTGCCTTCCCTTGAATGCTATAGCCATTAAAACCAAAGCAGTTTTGTAGGTGACTAAATACCAATTTTCTTTTAAATTCAAATGATGAACCAGAGAGAGGAAAAACAAGACCAATGTGACCAGTCTGTCCCCAGGCCTTTGGTTAGCATTTTGCAGAAGTTAGAATTAGTCACCCAATAGTTGCCTTTAGTCTGCTGTGTTCAGTTTAGGCTCCCTGTGTTTTTCAGAAGAATGAATTTACAGTTCCCATAGATGCTGCAAACAAAGTGCAATAAATGCACAGCTACACTATTCCAAACGAACAGCCTATTGAAATTTCACTGCTATGCCAGGTCACAGGTGCTGTGTGAAGCCATGTTACTTGATCACAGTTCCTGTTGCCTTTTATTACTACTTAAAAGAGAGCTGCATGGAGCAAAGGTGCTTCTTCTCAACCCCAGCTCTGCCATAGTTTCTCTCTAACTTGCCAAATTGTGTAGTTGTCAGTTCAAATGGTTGCAATTGCTACACTTAGTATCTGAGGTTTCTTCTCAACCTACCTCCCCACATACATGCTAATCTCTGCACAATTTGAAAATCTGTGCTATTTCTCTTAACGTTAAATCAGATTGAGATTTATGGCCTTGGTATGGTCAGGTGGTAATTTTTTCTATGTGTAAAGATTCACATTTGTGTGACTAACTAAATTAGGTTCTTAGGGCTACTCCTTCTGTTTAGCCTTCAAAGCAAATGAGAAGATTTTCACTTGTCAAATATGCCATGAAAAAAATTTCCAGCATTATTGTCCTAAGCACTGGAAGATCTGTGATTTTCTGTACCAAAAGTTCAATGACAGTTGGGAGAACACGTTTCTTTATCAAATGTGGAGAGGCATAGCAAAAGCACAGCGAAAGGTAACATCAAGTGTTTTCTGTCTTTAAACCACTATGCAACAGAAAGACATTCTGATATGGAAATTGTTTCACTGAAGCAATCTCAAAATATGAATTCTACTATGTTTGGTGAGTTTTCTCAAAGTCATGGAATGAGGAAAAAAATTACAGTGGTATTTTTCACTGTTCTAAAGACAAGTTTGTGAAAGGAATTAAAGCATTTTACATGTGAAAACTTAAAAACTGGAACATTAAAGGAAATTCAGTTTGAACATGTCAGATTTTAGAAGAATGATGCTGAAAAAGAATTTACAGGATTTTCTATATTAGTAATGGGATTATTGCTTACATATTGCTTATATGGTTGGAAGTCAGTCTAGGAGTCTAGTTGTTTGTGGTAGCCTAAAAAGATTGCTAATTTCGAAATTTGGCCTAAGAAGGGGGCTGCTTAACTCAAAAAACTTTTTTCTGGCTTAAAATACCCATACTCCTCAAAGCTTCTGCTGGGAGATGAAATTTCAGAAACTGTACATCCATGTTACAGTTATTTAAATGTATTTCAGGTTTTGTGGAACCTAAAGTTCACAAGAATTTTCTTTCCTATGATCTTGGAGTTTGTAAGCCTATTTCTGCCTCTTTTCCCAGTATCTGAATTTGCTTTGCTACACAAGCTTAAAGAGTGTATAACAAGCACAGTAACTACATGATTATTTACTTAAGGCTTTGCCTTTGGTAAAGTCCTTTCATTAGGGCTTATGTGTAGGGTTGCATGTGCTCAGTTCAGTGAAATGTGTTTTATCAAAAAGTACAGTCCAACAGTAAACACACTGAAAACTTTATCTTACACTTCCGCTCCTACAGCACAAAATGATAATGTCATAATACATAGTTACATCACTAAACAAGGTGGTTATTAGATCACAAGTCCTTACCTTGTACTATTCTGGGGAGGGTTCTTCTTGGCTTGCATGTGGCTTTTTCCTCCCTTCAGAATCCCACAGACCTCACCTCAGACAGCAGCAGTGATTTTTTCCATATTGCTAACAAGTATTTTCCTTTCTGCCTCTGGTATTTTCAAAACACTTGTCCAGTAACGGTCCATAAAACAACTATGCTCACTTTATCAGCAAATCTTCTGAGAACTCCTTTTTTAACTCCAGCTGAAAGTTCTCACTGTATTACTGTAGAGTCATATGAACAACACTGAGTCTCCAGTGCATCTCCAGATAATTAGGAAGAAATTGTCTGAGTTTCAAAGTAGCTTGGAGAAAACTACAGCTGGGAATTAAACCCATGTACTTCCACAGATAAGGTACACACTACAATTGCTTTGCTTCCAGGGAGACTCTCTCTCTCTATTCCATTCTCCAGGAATTTCCTTGTCTTCAGGAACCTAGCAAGAAGGGACCAGTAGCAAGACACTGAGCAGAATTCAGCTGGGTGCTGGACTGGCTAAAACACTGCCAAGTCTCCATGCCTGAGTCCTGTATTCATCTCCTCTTAGACTCTCTGGTCTCCCGCTTTCACTAGTGACAAAGGTTTCTTCTTGGTTTGTTTCCTTTTCTTCATCTCCAATTACTTAGTAACTGGAATTACTAAGTAGGTTTCAATCCAACAAGTAGGATTGAAACCTTCTATTTCAGGAGGGCTAACTTCAACCTCTGCAAGAAACTGCTTGCACAAATCCCATGGCTTAGGGCTCTGGAAGGTAGGGGGGCTCAAGAGAGCTTTCTCCAAGCTCAGAGAGAGTCAAGCCCATTCCCTCCCAACACTGATGCTTTTTATGAAGCTGTCAGTGCCCCTTGCAGTAGGTCCTGTCTGTGAGACAATTGTATCAGAAGATTCCATCATCTCCTCTGAGGCCCTAAGGGATTAACCTTGCCTTGTGAGAGGTTTCTTCAGTTTGTCCCCTGGGTTTTCAAGATGAATCTCTGCTTGTGACCTGCAGACCCATCAGCTCTTGCTCCATGGGATAAGGTACGACAAGTCTCCATTTACTTCCAAGAGGGATATGGGAAGGAGCACAAGTACTGCTCACTACCACTATTACTCTCTTTGTAGGAATACACAGTTAAAACTTCTTTCCTTCCTTTCTCTCCAAAAGACTATTTTTGGATTTCTCTGTTGGAAAAATTTTAATCTGTTAAATTTTGTCATCCAGTTCCAATGGAAATATAAGTGCAAACTGAATTGCAAAGTTCTAAAGTGACTAAGAGTGCAGAAAGGGGTGGAGGTTTGACATGTACAGTTTGACCTGGAACTGCCAAGCACTTTTAAGTAAGAATTCTCTGACAGTGCCCGCTTGGGAACCTATTTACTGGCAACACTGACCCAGCAACAAAATTGAAGGGACTGCTATAACCTAGAGCACTGTAAGGAACACCATCCTCTGTGTGCATGTAAATTTCTGATGGAATAAATATTTTTTTTCTCAGTGCTTACTAAAAGCATACAGGTGTCTAGAGGAAATACCAGCATTCACTCTTCTCAGAGGAAAAACCCTCTACTTGATGAAGTACAAACCCCGTTTCAGAGGGAGCTTGCTTTTTTTGTCTTCAAAATCATTTTACATTCTTAACCATAGACTGCCCTGCAGTGGTGAAGCCAAAATCTGCAGCTTTACTGACTTTTATACAGGATCTTTTAACTTTCTTATTTAGAAGTTGTTTGCCCATCATAGACAGAGGGACAAACAAGACTACAGAACAAATGAAAAAAAGTGAAGCTAGGAAGATTTTAGTCTTCAGTGGGATATTTTATCTCTTTTTCATAGGAAACAAGATCTCACCTCGTATCTGTTTGTCTCCAGAAAATAGTTGCTGACTTCAGACAAATTTAATGGCAAAAATTAAGATCTCAAAGACATTTAAATGTCAACAGATTTTTAGAAAAGTGTTTTGTGCAAACGACTTACGGAAAGTACAACTGTAGTGTCAGCTACATAACATAATTTGTTAGACAACAAAGAATCTGCAGAGGAGAGTGACCTTGTAAATGCCCCAGAAGAAAAGTCTTAGTCACATCTCACAATGAAGCTAGAAATAGAAATCCTTAGAAACCCATACTAAACCAGGCTTCATTAGTTCTGGAGCTTGCTTTGTAAACTGACAGAAACTCCTTCTTCATAGATGGGTTCCCTCTGTCACTCTACACAGAGGAGCATCATAATATTCTAATCATAATATTGTAAAGATACAAAATTTCTGGAGTTTTGTTTTCTGTGCATTCCTACCAGTATCTAAGCTGCAACACATGTCAGGCTCATAGCAGCACAAAATGGTGCCATCAGTTCTTTAGGTAGCAAAGATGCTTGATTAAGGTTGGCTGAAGCAGTTACATCCAAGTTCTCAGAAGGGTAAAGCAAAATTAGTGCTCATTAACAGAGACGACACAATGCCAAAAGCATTCTCACACAACAGGCGTGGATTACCCTTGTACTTCTGATGATTCAAGTCCATCTCTCAGCTAATCAGGTCCCCTTACACCAAAATCAGATTAACAGGCACTTCAGAATGCAATTCAGCCAACCTCCTTTGGTTATGTCCTTTGTTGTGGGACGAATGAATGTCAAAAATGTCCATTTCTCTCTGTTTCCTGTAGAGGAAGCCTAGGATTACTAGCTCAGAGACTGGCATCTGTTTTGCAAATGTTGGGATTTGGAGACCTCTTGCTATAGTACGTCACTGAAGCACTGCAAATGAACTTCATATTCTTATAGCTGAGAGACTACTTGCTTAGAAAAAATACATAATTTTGACGAAGTGAGACGGTTCTCACATATACAACCCTGCTAAAATGAGATCTGCTATTGAACTAGAAGTTTCTCCAAGTCATCTGAATGACTTCATGATGCATTATTCTGTTTTGGCTTTGTTTTGGCAGACAGCATCAACTTCTTTCCCACCTTACACATTGGGTCCTTCAGATATTTCTGGATCTTTCTGATATTTCAGTTTTTAATGAGCTGGAAACTGATATCCCAAAAATTTAGGAAATATGTCAGTTGATTTCCTATAACTTGAAAATGAACTTTTTTTCTCTTTTAAAACTCAGGCTCATTGAGACAACATGTGAATAAGTCCAAACCCCATGCCTTTTGAAATGTGCTTTTAATCATTTAGAGAAAATAAGCTGATTATAAAAGGACTCAAAAGGTTATCCATTGGGAAGAATACAAATTTGTGTTCTTATTTTGTGCACAAATAAATAGAGCGCTGTTAAAAATTATCAGAGAACACACAGAATACAGTAATTGGTAAGAACAAAGTTCAAGAGTAGTCAAGGAAAATGAGAATGGTGCATAGTTGCATGCTGCTAGGTTTTTTCCCCTTCATTTTGATGTTAAGCTGATGGCCCTCTTCATACGGTTCAGAGTGCTCGCCTTGTCATTTTCTTCTGTAGTCTGTGACTCATGGGATTCTGAGCTTCTACATTCAGTGTTTTGACAGCTGCAGCTTTGCACAAATATATATTTATGTGAAAATGTATGCCCATTGGGACATCTCAGTTTCGTATCCTTCACAATAGTCTTTGATTCCCTGCAGCAGGAACAGCTGTGCTCCATAGAATTGGCCTCAGCAGAGTATCTGTTAACAAGGAAAATGGCAACATTACTCTGTGCCAGAAGCCAGCATACAGCAGAGAGGGTGAAACTTCGTACAGAACTCCTGTGAGAAGTTTGGAATAATGTGTAGAAGAGCCACAGCTGTGGCTAATGGGAGTGCTAAGCTCATCTGACAGGGTGTTGTTTATAACATCATGCTTTTAAAATTCATTTTATTTGCTGGGATTTTTTTTCTGGTATAGCAATTAGTATCAAAGTCCCAGTAAAAAACACCAGTGAGTTCTAGGAGCTCAGCTTCCTTAGATTCCTCTCCTTATTCCAGCACTTATGGATGTTAAATACACCACATCAACAATTAAGGGCAAACAAAGCCCTGACCTGAATAAGAAAACTGCATAGACAAGTGACTACAATGCCATCTACAATGGCATCACATCAATCAATTGGCTACAAGGGCTACAATGTATCATGTGTATCAAAATGCATATCTTAAACCAGGCAGTGTTAACAGGAAGGGGAAGCAGCAGCACCTTTTGTTCCTATCTCACAGCAAAGTATTTTTTGCAGCCTTGTGTTCATCAGCTTCCAAGCTACCATTTCGAACCTGCAGAATCTGTTGATATCAGGCTATAAACTGTGTCAAGAGACATCTTCTTCTTGTATTTGTGTGCAGAGGCAAACACAACAAGACTCTAAGATGATAAGGTATTTCAAAATATTAATAAACCCACTGGCTATTCAGGGTTCAATCTGAGACTAAAGATCAGTTTTCTCCCATGTAAGGTGACCTGTGGCATATTCAGTGATAGGCAGCAAATGGCAGTTTCTTTGGAGAGTTAGAATTATGTTTTTCCAGTGTTTTAATAGCTCTCTAAGAGGTGTCCTACTAGCCACCTTCTTACAGCCACTTTCTTTTAGAGTCTCTCATTTCAGAGAAAAATGAACAGTAAAACTACTGTACTAACACCACACCTAAAGCATTTGTTTTCTAATTTCTTTACTGTATAAGAATTCCATGTTTGTTTGTTTGAATCTTCCTGTAAAAGACCTATGTATATTTAATTTTAGATGTTAGTTATTGAGAACCAGCTTTTCAGCATCAGTTCTGGTTGCCCTCTGGGCTCATTCCCATTACAGGAAATAACCCATGTTCTTTTGTGGTGATTTCTAGACAAGATGGCCTGACATAAATGACAGACAAGCCAGCTTTTAATGGATAAATAGACCTTATCATAGCTGTCTGAATCCCAAGAAAATTTAATACTTTTCTGCGTTGTATTAAGACAAATCAACTGTTCAGTGACGGATTTCATGATTTTGTGCCCATGATTTGGGGAGCTGACAATTTCAGGTCTTCTACCATTCTGTAGTATACCTATTTATTGTTCCTTTTATATAAACAAATTCAGTGCCAGCAAATTTCAAATCTCATTGTCCAACCAGTTTACTTACAGTGAGAAGGTTCCACATGTTCCTTCACATTCAGTCAACAGAACTCTATCCACAGAACGGCAGCCCTTATGGACGATAAAGTCTTTTCTTTGACGGACAGAGCAGGGTGCGGGACTATCCAGAGGTGCACCTGTAGGGAAATATCAGCAAATACATTCAGTGAAATAACTCCAGAAGTTCCTTACAGTTCAGCACTCTCTGGACTTCGCTAGTGCAGTCAAAGAATTGTTTTAAGCAGTCTTTCTGTTTCAGTTTAAGCTTTCCCAGAGAGATCAGATGGTGAATGCTTTGAATAACAAACAGAAATATAAATGTATCTATTTAAATACAAACTTATATGCCTCTGTGACTGGAAAAATGGGATGATTTAAGAAGAAAATTCATTCTCTGTATTGTTGATTCAGGTATACTTCCATACTTACAGGTTTTGCAACAACCATTAGGTAAGAATGTAATAGTTCCCTAAAAGAACAAAGAAACAGGAGAAATAATATTATTTTCTTTCCCTGTATAAAAAAAAAAAAACTTTTATCTGAGGAGAACAATTCCACAAAGGCTGGAAATAACCAATGAAAACTGTAGCATTGTTCTGAATAAACAAAGATAATGGTTTCTTCCAGACTTGAAATCTATCAATTTACAAAGGATTGTGGAAATAAAGATAATCACAGATTTTCCAGGTGTGAGCAAGAAGTTGGGAGGGGACACGGCTGGGACAGCTGACTCCAACTGACCAAAGGGACATTCCTGACAATATGATGTCATGCTCAGCAGTAACACTGGGGAGGTGGAAATGTCAGGGCCACCACTGCTCAGGGTCAAGTTGGGCATCACAGAATCACAGAATTATATGGGATTGGAAGGGAGCTCTGGAGATCATTTAGTCCAATACCCTTGCCAATAATGCTTTGAAGGAAGTCCACAGCTAACATAATGTTTCCTCAGAAACAATTGTAAAAATCATTTTCTCAGAGACTTCTATATTTGAATGGGGAGTATACATGGTGTTACTAGCAGCCTACTGCAAGCAGCAGCTTGAACTTCTTGTGTAACATGCAAAAAAACACAATTCTTGTTCAGACAAGAGCCTGCACAAAGTGGTCAGCAAGGACTTTGTATCTCAAGGCTGACCAGTGTTTTAGCTACTGAGAGACACCTGCCAGTTATAAAAACTCTCACCCAGGTATCTTCTTTTATAGACTCCCTGGGTCTGTGCATGGATGCAGCAGAAACTTTTGCCATTGGGACTAAGAAACTTTGGTGAAAGATCATCAGAGCTTAATTTGACTTTTGTTGCTAGTTAGGTGGCTGAACTAAATGTAATCTATGCATTTAGTAGAGGGTCATTTTTCCATATTTACTTACAGGTTTGCAGCTCTCCTCATTGAATGCCGGGCAGGTAATCTCAGATGTGGAAGAGATAAGCTGATTGTGGATATTTGAACAGCTATAAATGGTGCAGTTGTTGTAAGGATCATTTTTAAACTCTCCAGGCTGCAAGCAAAATGCAAAATATAGTAAGGAAAACTGAAGAGATCTCAGTCAGAAGTTTTTCTCTGACAATGACTTTATTTTATAATAATTTTGTACACAGGTTTTACTAGTGTTTTCCAGTACGTAGAAATCAAATACAGAAAAACCTAAGCCTCCAGACATTGCAATAAAAAACCCTCCAATTGTATTGGATGTTTAATTCCAGGAAGAGCCTTTCAGAAAAAATGATTTCATGAGTCCTTCCTTCAGGCTAAAAAACTGTAGATGGCTTTTGCTTTAGGTGAGCCTGTGACCTTTCAGATTCAAACTTATACTGAGCCTTATCTCTAACAAGGATATGTTCGCCTTCTGAAAGGCAAAACTTTACATTTGGAACAAGTGTAAGATGTGGAGCATACTTACACTCAAGATGAGGTCAGAATTGTTTGCTGTATGTATAATACACTTAGTCTGCACACATCTTCCACAACATTCACCTTTCACTGGTTGAAGTTCATATCCCTAGATATTAAAATTAATTAAAAATTAAAGCACTGTGATAGATGCATTTTTGAGAAATACATTGAAACACATGAACCCATTAATTGATTATGCTTCGAAGTGTACTCTAGATTTGTGGTTTTCTGTGCCTTTTTGTGTTCCAACCCAATGCAAGACAAGTAATAAAAGCAAGCTATAGATGGAATAAAGTAAAGAACTACCATAAAAATAACCAATAAATAACAACCACTCCATTAAGTCCTCTCCAGAAACTTCCCAGCTAATCCCCACAATGTGAACTGGATACTGATACTGTAAGTTACACAGTCAAACTTCATGAGTTAGATTGCTCGCAGACAATTGCTATCCCTGCTGGAGTTGGACTCTGGATTTCTGCTCCCTGACTTTGCTTTTACCCATCTTTGGTTAAACTGTTTTTCACATACATGGGTGCTTTAAGGGATTTTTAAATTTTTTTAAAGTTTGTTACTTACTGGTTTACAATATATGTTGCATGGAATATGTTCACATGAGATGATATTCAGTTGGGTGCTGACATTAACTTCGTTAGTACAGAAACAATTCTGACACTTATCAACAAAGACTGAGGAATTGGGCTATAAATTTTAAGGAAAAAAAAAAAAAGGTTCATAAAAATAATCTGTAAACCAGGCACTGGAAAAGGAAACAATCATAAACTATTGGATAGCTATTTGTCAAACCATTTATGAAAACAACACTTTAAAGACTGAATTTCATTTAACATGTCTTTATTGAAGCCCTGTATAGCAATGATAAACTCAGATATTAAAAGGAAATATGTCATACAAATATCTGCAATAAAACAATTACTAGACCCAACGGAATCTGTCTGTTTAGAATAATACTTATTTTTAAATCTTTTAATTTTTGAAAGCAGAGTGTTAAAACAGCAGTAACATGCTGACAGTAAATGTAAACTGACTTTTTAAAATGCACACGCACTTAACTCTAAATCCAAATGTCTTTCTGATACTGACATACAAACAATTCAGTCTTCTATGTATACAGCAACCTTTTCAGAAAGACTTAGGCTTTATGAAATTAATGAACTCCTGACGTGAATGTAAAAATTTCTAAAATAGTGATTATACTAGATAAAACTTCTCATAGCACTTTTAAAATATTTTCAGAAGACTGTTAAAATAGGAACTTACCAAGAACTCAGCATTCTGATGTACACAAACCTTCTTGGGAACTGTTGATAAGCAAGGATTTAGGTGGTTACATAGAGGGACAAAAAAGGTCTTCACACAACTCTAGCCAAATTTATTTCTTCCACAATGAATCACAATGTGTATGGTCAAATAATCTCCATTTCTCATAGCTGATATGGCATATATAAAATACAACAAATACTGCATGTGCAAGAAGGAGGGGAGATGGCTCCATGTATGCAGTCCAGTTCATAGCCAAGAATGTTCACTTAAGAGATACCAATTTTCAATTACCAAGAAAAAAGCAGACTTTGTAAAGCTATCTTCTATTGGGTGTTCTTACATGGACACTTTGCTAGACTAATCTGAGATCCTGTTAATTCTGCAACAGGAAAATTGAATTTACAACCAGGAAAATTGAACTTGAGCCACCTGAGCTATATCTGATTTCATAGTTGTTAGACATAACCATAGCAGTAGTAACTAATGTTAATAGTATCCAATTTGTAAAATCTGATTGATTATTACCTCTTTCAATATGTTATTGCATACAGTTTTACTAAGTGTGATGCTAAATTATTCAATATATAATGCTAATCTTTGTAATATATTTTCAAGGGACTTACCACACTGGTACACAGGGCAGCACTGACCACTGGGAATATAAGAATGAACTTCAAATCCCAGTTTACATTTAGGGGCATTAGCTGTGCACAAGCTTGTATTGCATTCTGAAAATAAATAAATAAATAAATAAAGCCAGAAAGTACACTAAACCATGGCTACTAGAAATAGGCATATATCAAAGCATGAAGGGTAGACTTTTCATTACTAGGTAACAGTCTCCAGACCATCTCCAAAGAAATTAATTCCAGACAGACACCACATTTTTCCTAGTGAGTCCACTGGATTGAGGGACTGCACTAGTTTATAAAATTCTACTACATAATTACCGAGTATTTAAAAAGTATCACAATTCTTTGCCGAGTAGTAGTGGACAACTGTTACCCTCTCCAAGGTTTAGGCAACTGACACAAAACAAAAATCCACACAGAATTCCATAATCTGTCTCCATTTTACTTATATAAAATGTTGTCCTGAAGTCAAGAACCATATATTCAGTTGAGTCCCATAATTTTAAAGTCAGTTATGCTGAGTCACTGAAATATTAAAATGTATTTTACCTAACACTGCACAAGCTGATTTTTAAAAAGCATGAAGAAAGATAACCCCTGCTGCAGGTCTCTGGTGCTAAGCTGTCTTTTCCTTTCTATTCCTATAAAGTACAAAAAGACTAGTAACAAAAGTATAAACTCACTGCAGGTGACAATGGGGCAGCAGGAGTCTTCAGAATTGACTTCATTGATCTCATAGAACCCTTCTCCATCACAACTGGCCTTATTTTGTTCGGGACAGACATGAGGCTCACATACAATGCCATTTCCACCTTCCAGGCAAATACAGTCTTGACAGTCTACTGTAAACTTTTCCCCAAACTGTCAGTAAAGAAAACAGAGTGATTGCATGGCTACCAATTTAAAAGAACAAAAGTAAAAACAGAACAGAATGAAAAGTTGGGAGACCACAAAACAAGACTGCACCAGTGGACACCACTCTCCCCATCCCCAGCCTCTACTTGAAATACAAAAAGCATATGCCAGCATACCTCTCTTGGTATCTTATCCACTCCAACACAGCCTGTGAAAACATCAACATTAATTTCCATTACTACTCATACAACATATAGTAGAGATGTCTACTGTTATATAAGTACTGCATACAGTCAGATCTATGGTGCATACATGGGAAGGAAAAAAACAAAGAGAAAACAAACAAGCATCCAAGTGAAGCAGTAAAACTCACCACAAGTTTTCACACAGACATCCACACCAGGGTCATACAGCATTGTTCCATTAGGACAGAAACAACCTTCCACATACTTAGTTGAAGTTTCGTTTTGTTGACTGTATTGGACAAAATATTCAGAGATTCCCATTACTGTCATATGCAAGCAGAGGAAGATTATGCCAAATAATCTCTCACTAAAGTTACAGCGGCAAATGATCTGGACATTTGCCATTTAAGAATCGCAATCATGTTCATGTTTGGTACAAACAACATAAACAGTACAGGCACCCAGATTTAACATCAAGAGTACAGCGGTACCAAATTTGACAGTGAATTTAAGACATCAAAGGAGGTTGATTTCTCTCATCCAGCTATGCATTGGATATGACTAAGTGGTTGTATGAGCTATAACTAATAGTTATTTACCTTGATTTGCAGGTTGTCTCTTTAATAGGACCACATGCTTTGTATTCTTTATCTGAGGGGCATTTATAAGCTGGAATGGAAAAATAAAAAGGAGGAAGAACTCCGTCATATGAAAGTCCTATGATATGCCAAGAAATTAAACACTGACTACTCATTCTCATATGTATCTTTGACAATCTTGAGAAGCAAAGAGAAAAAAAACCACACTAAATGGAGAGTGATCTGTTAATCTGCCTGAGAACAGAAAACTCCCTGTGTACGAAGAAGTATCTACTGCTACACATGTTTCTGGCACAATCAATAGATGTATATTTTTGCAGCCTCATTAATAATTTCTATTATTAAAAATGTTACCTGTAAAATTACTGAAGGAAAGCAGCTGTTGCATTTTATTGGTGTCTTCATTGTTCAGAAAGCAATGTGACTTACCTTTAGGGTATTGCCACCAAAAAAAGTTCCACATGAGCTTCCCTAATAGATTAAGATAAATGACTAAATACTTACAGCAAACACCATTGGTATGACTTCTCCAGTCAATGCAAACACCTTGATCAGCACAGGTGGCAGCATAGATTTGCAGACTTGAGCATTCCAGGTCTAAGCTGGGAAGTACACAGCTATCAAAAACGCAGGCTGAATAGTATTTTTCAGGCCGGACGAAACTATGGCATGGCTCAAACACACTAGAAACAGAAACATTTATCATTGTTAGTTACTGTATAATCCATGAATTCTTCAGTGTGCTTGACTTGTTATAATGTGTCACCAGAGGTACTTAACGAGATGTGAACAAGGACTATTACTGAGAGATTGTTAAAAGAGCACTTATTTCAAGCTATCTTAAAAGTATTCTCCCCTCACCTACAAAAAACTCAGACACCAATATTTTCTGTCCAGAAGCTACATGAATGTTATTGAGTGTAATTATGAACTATTTTTCTAAAGACATTTTGTTTGATTATTATTTTTTTTAATTCTGGTACAACGTTCTAAAACTTAAGATTTCTGTTTTTAGTTGGACTCTGTTTTCTTTTAAGTTAGTGTGAGAAAAGGCAAGAGCATAGGTCAGTGGAGGGCAGAGACCATAAAAGAATGTAAGAATATCAAGGAAGGCTAATGGAGCAGCCAGAGGATTGGAAGCAAACTATCAGCAAAGAATAACATCTAGAAATAGTAAAAGAAATGGAAGCAACACACAAAGATATAATAAGTAGAGGAGTAGTTAGAAACACTTTTTATTGAGAAATGAACCTTAAAATTGTACTTAATTTTAAGATCAAAGGCTTATAAACCCTAGAGGAATGTTTACCTTCCCAAAAGAAGCTCACAGATGGAAGATTCTTTACAAGGCTGCACTGTGGTTGTGCTAGGTGCTTTTGTAGGACTTAGGCCTGGAGAGCACTGTGGTTTGGAAGGATCATCAACTTGCCAATGGTCTGCCATGGTTTCACAGTTTTCTGCAATGTTTCCATCTGGCAACATGCAGTCATCTGCCGTGTTATTATTGCAAGTACCTAAAATTGGTAAGGGGAAAAAGAATTCTCTCACAGATTTGTTATCAAATTTCATTAATCTTTGTGGCAGGGTTGTCATTTACCTGCTTGTGGTTTTCAGAGAGCACAAAAATTACAAGAGTAAGCCTTACCACACTGTCCATGAGTATTGTTGCCAAACAAGCTGTAGGGCATTCGGATAGAAAAGGACAAGCCATTGTAGGTCACATTCATTTTCAGTTCGGGAATTTCCACAACGCGATTTATGCCTGATTCATAGACGCTTAAGCCAAATTTTTTATAAGGCAAAGCCACTGCCTGTTTGTTTACTGTCACCTAATAAATAAAAGACAGAAAAGAGACATCTGTTTAGTTTGACTTTAGAAAATAATTGACTGTTATTTTGCATTGGAAATAGAACGTAAAGGCAAATAATGTGCTTTTAGTTTGTAACAAATATTTTCTTTCATGTTACTGGAAGTACAACTTTTCTCCTCTGAGCAAAAGAAAAGACCTATTATCTACTGACAAACTAAGTTAAAATTCAGAGTTTAAACCAGAAAAATTGAACAGATTTATTAGGGTGACTATGACACTGAGGACACCCCATGAAAATGCAATATAGAATTCTCCTAAATTCCTAGTGCACGCAGTTTTAACATATTTGTAGGAAAATTAAATGAAAGAAATAAGCTAAAATCTGTATTATTTATTTAAATACAGCAGCCATGATATAACTATGGAACTAATGCTGTTATTTTTACTCAATAATGATAGATTTCCTTGCTTTGGAGAAAAACTAAAGTCTAAATGTTGTAAAATTTCAACACTATGCTGTAATCTAACTTGTAATATTCCCATACACTAATGTACAAAAATAAACCAAACTAACCCTACAAAAGCCTAAAACCAAACATTTGTCACCCAATTTTGAAGCCCCATAGCTGGGCATCACGTTTGTCAATGGCAAAAACATACAAGAGTCACTATTCTGAAAAAAATCAGAAGGTGACACCAATCACTAATAATAGTACTTTAAAAAAACGCTTAAGCCGAATACTTTATTGTTATGACTAGTTTAGGTTGTATCCTCCGTTCAATATTAATTCACTTCCTTTGCTACATTAATACTAACTCTAATTGAATTATTTATATTCATAACTATTAGCAGTTTGTCCAATTTTATGTATTTAAGAGAGATAAGTCACTGAAAAAAATTGAGATAAAAAAGGGAGGAACTTGTAGAAATTTCCCCCCATATTCAGAGTCAAAAAAGCAGTCCTTCAAAGCAGTCTTATTTTATAGTCCAAATTGTTATTAAATTTAAAATACAGATTCTTTTTTAATGTTTTTTTTTCCCTAACATTGCAAATATAATTATCAGGTTGATATCAGTATTGACACAGGTTGATGCTCTATTAATAATTTTAACCAAGATATCAAAGATAATATTCTCCAGTACCTCTACTTGGAAAGTATTTGGTCTGACTGTTGCTATGCGCACTTCCTGAGTCTCATGTCTCACAATGAGCGCTCGAGGACAGGAAACTTTATCCCGTGCGTCACAGTGGTAGTTATCAATGTAAACACCAAAGTTGTCAACTTTCTTCTGAATCTCTTCCACAAGGATGTATGTACAATTCCCTTGATAGCTGTAGTAGAGTCCATCAAAAGTCATGTAATGTGGGTCTCCCCAGCCAGTGCAGTAGCCTACAAAAACATAGAGCTAGGTTAGCTTCTTATGGCAACATCAGAATCAGATTAGGCTACAAACAAAATCTATAGGTGGGGTTAATGTCATTTAACTTTAGGCATTTAAATTTTTAAAGTACATAGGTCAATGCATGAGCTCATTATCTAGAACTCATCAATAATAGAGAAAAACATGCACTTTCAGGGAATTATTCATCTGATTTATTTCTGATAGACAACTGAGAATAGGATTAACCGTACCCTTGATATACCTTTATCGATAGTCTGAACACATAATTTATATGTACGGTTCTAGCCTATAGAGGCCTGCATCTCAACAGTAAAATCCTACCTTGGGAGACCAATTTATTCTACTAGCATAATAGCTGTGTAGAAATTATTGCAAACTGTGTAAAAGCCCCACTTGTCTTAAAAGAATCAGTGAAGCACTCCAAAGAGACCAACACTAGAAGTCTGAGAGTCACAGCCTTGTTCAATACTCGTCCCCTGATAAATATTGCTGCTCTTGACACTTGTACTGTTCCCACAGAAAATAAATAATTCAACAACATATATACTTACAATCACACTCCCAATGCCAACAGCATCCATCCTTATCAATGACTTGCACAGGAGAAAGTCCATTGGCACATGTAGGTTTAGGAGGTGGGTTACAGATTATGGGAACCACCTGGATTATATTGTCTTCTATACATATTGCGTTAGTGCAGTTACAGAGCCACCATGACTCACCGGGCTGTGTTTGGAAAGAGATGGGGAAATGGAAGAGAAAGAGAAATCTTATGAAGCAGTCAAGCTGACAACAGTTATGCCTGAATACCTTTACAAAGCTTTAAAATGGCGTATGTTTATCAACAATTTTTTCCTCACTAGAAGTCTTAAAACGGGGAAGAAGTGCAGAAGTCAGCAACATCAAGGCCCGCACTATTGACAGCTGCTAAGTAACTATCAATTAAAGAGTCAAGTCAGTAACTGGAAGTGGGAATTGCCTTTTTTGTTTCAGCTATCTAAAAGTTCAATGCCCAATCTAGTCTCAACACCTATAGTCCCTTTCTAATCAACAATGAAAGATATTAATCAATATCAGTGATGACCCAATTATCGGATGAGGGAAAGGCTGTGGATATTGTATACCTGGACTTTCAAAAACCATTCAATACTGTGCCCCATAGAATTCTTGTGGAAAAACTGGCTGCACACAGCCTGGATGAACATATGATCCACTGGATCAAGCACTGGCTGGCTGGAAGGTCCCAAAGAGTGATGCTCAATGGATTTAAATCCAGCTGGTGGGCGGTCACAAGTGATGTCCCTCAAGGCTCAGTGTTGGGACCATTTCTGTTTAACATCTTTATTGATGATCTTGATGAGGACATAGGGTGTATCATCAGCAAGTTTGCAAATGACACCAAGTTAAGCAGAAGTGTTGATTCACATGAGGATAGAGAAGCTCTACAGGGAGACTTAGATTGGATCATTGGGCCGACATTAATGGCCTTCAACAAGGCCAAGTGCCAGGTCCTCCACTTGGGCCACAATAATCCCATGCAACTCTACAGGCTTGGGGAAGTGTGGCTGGAAAGCTGCCTGGCAGAAAAATACCTGGGGGTTCTAATTGACTAGTGACTGAATATGAGATGTCAGTGTGCCCAGGTGTCCAAGAAATCCTGGATTGGATTAGAAATAGTGTGACCAGCAGAGGTAGGAAACAGATTGTTCCCCTGTACGCAGTACTAGTGAGGCCACGCCTCAAGTATTGTGTCCAGTTCTGGGCACCTCAATCCAAGAGAGACATCGAAGTGCTGGAGCAGGTGCAGAGGAGGACAAGGAAGCTGGTGAAGGGCCTGGAGAACAAATCGTAAGAAGAGTGGTTGCAGGAGATGGGGCTGTTTAGTTTGAGGAAGAGGAGGCTGAAGGGAGACCTCATCACTCTCTACAACTACTTGAAAGAACACTGTAGAGGGGTTGGTGCTGGTCTCTTCTCACAGGTAATTAGTGACAGAACAAGAGGGAATGGCTTCAAGCTCCAATAGGGAAGGTTTAGACTGAACATTAAGAAAGAATTTTTCACAAAAAGAGTGGTTGGGCATTGGAATAGGCTGCCCAGGGAGGTGGTTGAGTCACCATTCCTGGACATGTTTAAGAGTTGTTTAGATGTGGTGTTGGGGGATATGGTGTAGGGGAGAACTTTGTAGAGTAGGGTAGATGATTGGACTCAATGATTGCAAGGGTCTTTTCCAACCAAAATGATTCTATGATCAGTGATCAATATATGATCCATCCCCTTCCATGAATGCCTAGAACAGATTAACAGCTAAAGCTACAGTAACATCAGCTACTTGGGGAGTAATGTCTAAGGTGATTATGTGCATGCATTGTGATAGTACGCATTTTTCCTATCTTCAACCACTTTTTCAGTCATGTATAATTTTTATCCTTGCAGATTTACTGAGCAAGTTAGTAGGTATCTAGTCTGTGAGGAGGCTTTAGAAATGTATGACATTAGCTTGTCTGTGTCAGAAGTGAAGGTTACTAAAACCTCAGAATTCTGAGTCAAACTTGACCAGCATTTGCATATGGTGATCTGTTTCACAGTCCTCTCCTGAAACCAGACTACAACCAAGCATGACTCATTCCAAATGCAGACTAGTTCAGCCCTGTAGTTACTTGCAAGTCTGCACTATAAACACACAACTTTGTCCCACTCTGGACTTATTCAAAACCAGAAACAGAAAAGATAATTTATCACCATTTAGTCCTTGGTTATTTCTTCATCAAAGCTATCCTACAATAAAGCGAAACACTGAAGAGTGACCAAATTCCTTGAACAAAACATTTTTAAAACTATCCTTAAAAAATTAGTAACAGAATATAAGCTATCAAACAGAGAACTATTGGAAGTTATGCTGATACACAAGAAAGCAAAAAGAAATACAAAAAAGACTAATACTTGATTTTATATTCAGAATAATACACACTTTGTATGTTATTAATATTAAACTTATGTACCCAATCTTGATCCAAAGAAAAATACTAAAAAAACCTCATGAAATCTACTCACTGCATAAGATTCATTAGGTGAAATGGAACAGTTTTTCCCAGGAGTGGATGACGGTGGACGTGTAGTTGAGCTTGAAGGACTGACTGGAGTGACTGTACTGTATGTAGAACCTCCTGAAGTAGTAACTGCACTTGATGTTGCAGTGGACACAGAAGTACTAGTTGTGCCAGTGGAAACAGTTTCAGAGACGGTGCTGGTGGTTGCAGTGATTGTGGTAAAATTACTAGCGGTTGTTCCTGAAGTGGTGGAAAAAGACTGTGTTGGAGTTGTACCAGAAGTGGTGAAAGATACTGGGCTTGTTGATATTGATGGCAGAGTTAAGGTAGTGCTTTCTGTGACCACTGTGGAAGACGGCACGGATAATGTGGAAGTGATGGTGGTGGTCTGTGACCCTGTGGGAGTGCTGCCAGTCCCG
>BJBW01007362.1:39642-75230 GCA_004320125.1 Scolopax mira | reverse complement strand
GATTTAGATTAGACACCAGAAATAAATTCTTTGCTGTGAGGGTGGTGAGACACTGGAACAGGTTGCCCAGAGAAGCTGTGGCTGCCCCATCCCTGGAGGGGTTCAAGGCCAGGCTGGATGGGGCTTGGAGCAACCTGATCTGGTGGGAGATGTCCCTGCCCAGGGGAGGGAGGTTGGAACTCAATGATCTTTAAGGTCCCTTCCAACTCAAACCATTCTATAATTCAATAATGGTTTTGGTTTTGGTTTTTTTTTTTTTTTAATTTGAAAAATTTACCATCTCAACTCCAGAAAACTCTTAAGACATTGGAACTTTCATTTTAGACTTCAAATGGTAAAAATGGATTGGAGTGAATAATTTGAAGACTGTTTTGATTCTGACAGTACTACTTATTTCCCACCAAAACCCAGGGGAAAAAAATGACAAAACATTCACCAGCCTTTTGTTGCGGTGACGTATCAGCTTTTTGTTAAGAGGAAACTCTTTGTTTATCACTTTCCCTGCATCTTTTTGTGCAGGGAAGTGATGCAGATGCTTTGCAAAGGGGACAGTCATTATGGAACCTCCATGTTTTAACACATAATTTCTTCGACTCTGGCTGAAAGAAAAGATACGGAGACATTAGTGTTTTCAACTGCAAACCTGGGAATTATATATACATTGAGCTTAATTTAAAAAGTAGAATTAGGCAGGGGCGACTATGTTACTGTTCTAAAAAAGAAAGTGGCTCCGCTTTTTGTGAGGGGACCAGTCCTACCTGCAATTCTGGGCTTACTGAAAGGCACTGAACAATTACAACACCTGCCATTAAACAGTTACCTCGAAAAATCAGGGTTTTTCACCTGATTATTATGCACCCAAGAGCTGCATAAATTTCATTTTAGATGCACATACTCCCTCCCTTTTTTTTTCTTATTTGGCACTAGTAGTAGTTAAAAGGAAGGTGCCTTAAACTTGTAAAATTATTGTATGCAGCTTTCAGAATACAAATCAAGGTACACCTTTTTACAGTTTTTAGGTTTGCCTGTAAAATAAATTGAAGCATCCTGATATTTTCAAGGTAGAAAAAAGAGCATCTTTAAGGACATTTTTATTCATCTGAAAGTAACAAAAGCCAGGCATAATGAAGTGCAGGTTCACCAAGATGTGTAAACCTGTTCTACTGAAGAACACTTTTCAAAAATAATTTATAGAACTTGAATTAACTTTATGCACTGAATATTCCCAGTGATTACATGATCTAACTTTATTTTTTCCTAAATGAGCAATGTATGTGTGTGCACATGCATTCATACACGTGTACAAATTAATGTTATAGCCAATAAATAAAATATAAGATACAATCCTCATTTTGAATTCCAAATGTGGGATGATTAGCACTATACGTAATCTCAAGTGAACCAAGGGTAAAATCAAGCTTTGATTTGAAATAAGCAGTTTGTAGATCATGAAGGAGGCTGGTTCTACTACTTGCAGATAAATTCTTTTGATCTCTGTTTCTGAAGATGCCTTTTGATCTCAAGAACACTGATCTCAAGTCAAAGGATATATTCTTGGCTAAAGGTCATACAAAATAATTAGCTGCTTTTATTAATAATTAAACACAAAAGCAGTGCAGGTATTTAAACAATCCATATGCTGAATATTTACAGATTCAGGGCAATGGAGCTGGTGAGGGGACTGGAGAATAAGTCTTATGAGGAGCGGCTGAGGGAGCTGGGGGTGTTCAGCCTGGAGAAAAGGAGGCTGAGGAGAGACCTTCTCGCTCTCTCCAACTCCCTGAAAGGAGGGTGTAACCAGGGGAGGTTGGTCTCTTCTCCCAAGGAACAGGCCATGGGACAAGAGGAAATGGCCTCAAATTGAGCAAGGGAAGGTTCAGATTGGATATTAGGAAAAATTTCTACACTGAAAGGGTTGTCAAGCCTTGGAATGGGCTGCCCAGGGAAGTGATTGAGGCACCATCCCTGGAGTGATTTAAAAGCTGGGTTGACATAGAGCTTAGTGACATGGTTTAGTAGTGGATTTTTTATTAGAGTTAGTTTGATGGATCTGAAAGGTCCTTTCCAACCTGGGCGATTCTATGATTCTATGACTAAATGGTCAACTTGGAACAAACCCCTCAAAACCACAGACTTCCTTTGGAGTTCATTCACTTCACTTTTCACTTGGACAACTACAGTCTTTCAGAAGTCATCAGACATCTTTATATTTAAACGCAGGTCAAAATTTCAGCCCATCTGAAAACACATATTAAATGTGTTGTCTTAATTTTGTAGTTTCCAGTTTTGTTCAGCTGATGTGATGAATAGAGCCGCTGGAGAAGAATGGGTGAAAATCATGAGCAGAAATGTCAGTGTCTTCTCATCTGAGCTTTCATTCTCCTGTGTTACAGTGATACATTTAATGAAAAATAAAGAAATTGGCCTTGTGATTCTTCATTCCACAGCATTACTCAGCTCTTTTCAAAATAGATTTTAGTGTGTTTGTGATGGCTCTATTTTGTATGTAATTCTGGTGACAGAAATATGGTTCAAGTAGTCCCTCTCATCATAATCTGCAATTCTAAACACATCATCTGATTTAGGATGTTCAGGGATTTATGCAATGACTTCTTTGTTACTGTTCAGAAATGGAGCACTACCATCAAGAAAAAAAAAAAAGATAACACTTCATCATCTGATGCAATGAAAACCTCCATCTACAAAAGCAAAATAGAAAGTTAGACATAATATGAGGGGAACAGGAAAGAAAACCCCAAACTTGCTACCATTAAGAGGCAACATACCATCAATTATGACAGTATGCTCTGTTATGAATAGATACTTTTCAGTGCTTTATTTAAATGTTATTCCTTATGTAACTCTGTAAAAATAGATGTACACACGAGATAATGAGAACAGATCCCATTCTTTTCCATACAGTATATACTAAAGAAAGAGGAAGCCTTTCCCTCAAAGAATTTCACCATCTGGAAATTGGCACTAAAAGATTCCCACACCACCAGGCAAGAAAAAGGGTAAAAGCATGTTAGCAAGTAATCAGAATATGGTCATACTTTAGTGTATAGATGCTTAAAAATGAACATGGCAATAGAGCAGATGATTTTCTGCATTTGCATTGATCTAAGGCTAACAAAACAGTTTTGTGAGATCTTTTGTTTTCCATTCTCCTAGTATAAGACAACAGACATCTGGGAAGCAAGAAGAATTAAAGTGAGGACATATAAAAAGTGTTTTCTGGACACTGAGTTCTGGGCAGAAACTGTTTGAAGTAGGTACTATCTGTATTTTGTTAAAGATATTCAAGACCTAAAATCAGAGGAGGTTTTGGAGGCTGTGACCTCTACGTGGACATATGTGCTTTGATCTACATTTGCATGCGGTCTGGCGGTCTTACATGTGGGTATAAATTTTGACTTCCTCAGGAAGCTCCTTCCTCAGCACCTGCCTTTCTTTGTCAATCCCATTCTTTCCATGAATTGTATCAGGACCCTTGGTGCTGAGAGGTCTCTTACTAAAAAATATCCACAGTCTTTGCACTGTGTAGCAACACAGAGGTTGTTTTCTGGATATAGCATCATATCTGGGCTATATTGTGTAACTTAGAATCATAGACTTGCCCAGGTTGGAAGGGACCTTTCAGATCGTTGAGTCCAACCATCAACCCAACACTGACAAAAAACACCACTGAACCATATCTCTAAACCCTGTGTCTGCCCATCTTTTAAATACCTCCAGGGATGATGACTCCAAGGTTTAATAACCATTGCAGTGTAAAAATTTTTCCTAATACCTATCCTAAACCTCCCTGGTGCAACTTGAGGCCGTTTCCTCTTGTCCCATGGCCTGTTCCTTGGGAGAAGAGACCAACACCCCCTGGCTACACCTCCTTTCAGAGAGTTGTAGAGAGTGAGAAGTCTCCCCCTAATGTAGACATTTGCTCTTTCTGTGGAAGCTTCTATCATTTGCCCACATAACTAGTGATTAACAGACCTATTATTATAACTAATCAGTCTGGTTTAGTCTTTAAAATTAGGGTAACTTCTCTCCTCAGAAGGACTGTACTTCTCTCATCGGTGAGGAGAGGGAGGGCCATCTGCTCTGCTATGGAAATTGCCACCATTTCGTTCACTTAAAAAGAAGTTTGAGTTTTCTCCAATTGCAAATGTGTCCCACTGAGTTTAACAAGATTAAACCATGAATTCATTCGTTTTTCCTGGTGTGAAATGTGGGCTTCAGGATAAATTATTAAAAATGTAGATTCTGGAGCCCAGAATCCTTGTATCTAGCAAGGACAAAAAAAATGGAGAAAGAAGAAACCGTCATCAGAAAATCTTAAATATTTTAGACTAGTAAAACTAATCTCTAGTGTAAACTAGAATAGAATAGATTTCATAGAGATGTATACACCCATAAATATATAGATACACATTTAGACAGGTGGATAGACAGACAGACACATAAATAGATAAAAGTGACAAAGTGGAACAGGTTGTGGTAAAGAGGCACAGAGGTAATTTTTGTTATCTGACTAATGTGTTTCAACTCTAACAACTGGCCTCCAAAGATAAAACACTTTGTTCCCTCTGCTTCCCTCAGAAAAATCCCATCCCGTGCCCTGGTTTGGGGGTTACTGAGGGTTGAACATAATTTTAAGAGATCAAGGGAGCTGCAATCAATAGTGTATCTGCTTTGAAACTCTTTCCCTCTGCTTCCTGGGGCTCCTGGAGCCCATCAGGAAAGGGCAGTGGACCTAACAGAAATCCTTTCTTCCTGCAGCTGAGCTGTTGCTGTGGAGAAGAAGAGCATCTTCTTAAAGCAGAAGAAGGTCACATTCCCATGGTTCCCACCCCTGAAATGCTATGATGGTGATACACAAACGAAGATGCCTGGCACGACTCAAGTGACCTGATTTCAAATTTAAATAAAATCTGTTCAAGTGATGTTCTGATGCAGCTCTCCAGAAATCTGAAGGTCCATATCTGGGTCTCTGGGAACCTCAAAGGCTGGGCTGTGCATATTTTAAGGGAGAAAATTGCATCTCCCCTAAATCTCCACAGATACCCATTCCATAGGAGGATTTAAGAGGTAATGACCCATCTGCCAAAATGCCTGTGCTGTCTTTAATCACGTTTCTGATGAATGAGGAGAAAACACCAGAGGAAAATACAACAACAACAACAAAAAATTAACAAGATTGCCAGCTGTGTTTCTCAACTAATTATTAAGAAAGAAAAAATGATTAGGAGGAATTGTCTGCAATGAAGGTGAACTTAAATTTTATGATATATGTAATTTTGAAACTAGGCTGGGTTGTAATGACATCACTAAAACTCTCAGTAGAGGGGAGGACGCTTCATTTAAATACATGAAAACTATTGTATAAAAGTAGAATCAATGCACAGTTTTTAATTTCAAGGGTAACATTTGGTTGCTCTTTACTGTAAGCTTGATTGAGTAACTCAAGGTCTCGAGGATTTGAGGAACAATGAAAGAAAAAGCATCAAGTTAGCATAGGGAAATTCATGTGTAGGTTATTTGGATAATTCATATCTGAGAACAAAGAGATCTGAGTTCTGTGAAGTACATATGCTCCTGATAGATGTGCTATATCTATAATTTCCTTAAGGTCTATAAGAAATTTAAACTGGAGTTTTGCTTTGCCCTGATCTGTGAGAACTTAAGGTGAAATTGGACCAAGAAAAGCATTTATGGAGATAATCCCCTTGTATTCCCATGCACCTTGCATTTGGAGGGGAGCAATATTCCCATAACTTTTATAATTTTCATTCCCTCTTCAACTATTTCATTTCTTTATGCTGTATTGCCCCGCTCTACACACAGATGTGTGCAGAACTTCATTGAGAGTCGTGTCCATCCACCTGTATTTCTCTCAAGGGAAAACATGGCCTTTAATAAATATGCAATGTGGCAGAGTTGTGATTGAGGCAGGCAATTTTAAGATGCATAACTCGATTATTTCAAAAACAGGTTTCTTCAAACATGCCAAAGGCAGATATAAGTCAAGCTAAAAGTTACGTGAATTAGAGTGTAAAAGGGCAACCTAAACATTTTTCAAATTATGCAGAAATCTGTCTGCTCATATTCCAAAACTCAGAACCATCCAGACTGGGTTTTACCACATTTTCAAAATAATTCATCTTTGGGTAGTGAACAATATTAGCACAACAGATCATGTTCTTAAACCTTTAAATGTCATAACAGAAATACCTTCTCAACCATAATTATGGCAAGTGAGATGCTATAAAAAGTAAACAAAATACGTTTTCCTTTTTGTTTCCTCACTTGAAATATTTATTTAGGTAGCCCTTAGAACACTGTTCATTGCTATTAAATGTCTTCAAGGAATAATACTTTAAATGCTCCAGACTGCTCAGAGTTTTGAAGTCCTGTCAAAGTTCAAAAAACCCTAAGTTGCCACTGTTTTTTTTCATGCACTCTGAATCCCTCTCTTCCTCAAAGGTAATTGCCTGTACACTTGTTTTCAGGGCTGCAAATTGTTCTTCCAATATTCATGAAGCCCAGTTTGTCCTCACTATTTTTATTTTATTTGTGGGAAACAGATCAGATAGTCTATCTGAGTATTGGGGGAGTTTGGTTGGGTTAAAAGTCAATACCAAGCCAAAGAGATGATCCCAGTGTCCCCTGGCTCGTTCCTTTGACTGTCAGTCAATACCTTTCCACCTGGGTCTCCACATCTGGTGTGTCCAGTAGCAACTCACAGCAGGGATGGGACACACATCAGTTGAAAACATAAGAAATGCTGCAGTGGGTGAGACCAAGGGTTCATTAACCCAGTTTTGTCTCTCCCACAGCAACAGTGGGACAGGTCATTAGAACATTTTTAAAAAACTGAGCATCCTTCTCTTTTCCTCAGCATCTTTTCATGGTAATAAAGTGCCATTGCTTAAACTTTATTGAGCAGACACAGGGAATCAACCCCAGAGTTAGAAATTAAACTTTGATCTCCAGCTTCTTCACTAGCGCTCTGTCTAATAAAATCAGTTATGCTATTTGACCCATGTGATTAACAAAGATATTAATTAGCAAAACACTTAGGTCTTGCCAACCCCATTTAAGTTGTTTGAGCTGCTTTCATAGATGTTCTTTCATTTACCTTCTTCAGTGCATATTTGTTTGTTTCCCAGATCACCCATTTTTTTATTTGTTAAGTTCAAAGAAAATGTGCAAATTACACAGACAGTGTTTACTCTGCCAGATAATGGTTTTTAACCAGAGCTGTTTCAAGTGTTCATGATCATATTCAGGATGACTTCAGCTAATCTTCCACAGGAAATAGCCCACCTGTTTGCCATTAGACCCTCCATTAACAGATGAAATAGATCAATAGAAAAAGATAACAACGCTGTTTAAATTTAGATAGTAACGAAAAGAAAGTGTCTTCAGTAAAGAATAAGGGAGGAATTTAGCTCAGCTGATAGAGAACTGGAAGCAACAAAGAGTGGAGGGATCAAGGGGAAGCTGATCTCCACTAATTTGCCTTTCTCTCTTAAAAGCGGCTGCCTTCCATTTATATTTACATTTATATCAAAGCTCATTAGCTGTAGTCTAAATTGTACAGGGCCTTGCTCAGCTCTTTTCCTGGAGGGCTTCTTTCAATAGGTTGAAGTTCCAGTTTTTGGTTTTTTTTTTCTCCTTGGGTGATATTACAGCTATAAGCCAGACTATGGCTTTATACAACATCACTATGTACATTTTCCAAAGACACCAATGCAACAAAGATGTTCATTCAGTTTTCCAAAACTAGGTGCTTAGGTAAATTGATTATAAATTGAGTAGGTTTTAACATGTGTCCAAACTGCTGTTGCACAATCCTAAATTCTTTGCACTTTTTCAGGACAGAGTATTTACAGTTTTCTAAATGAACTCCCAAATAAAGACACTACCCCATTTGTAACTGAAAAAAAAATGCTATAAGCACTGTGTCAAATGTCATCCTACACCAATGTTCTGTGCCTAAATTATAGTTTCATGAGTTATATGTGGTAAGTTTACACCACAGGGCTAAGAGAGTCCCAGGGAAATATCCAAGTAGCTCACAGAAACCTTGAAAAATCCTGTCAAATATTGGAAACCCTAAAAGGATCCTTCAGATGTCCCTGGAGGAATTCAAAGATGATGTAAATGTCCTTGAAAATAAAACTTTATAATTGAAAATCTGACAAGCCCTTCACTATCAAATCATAAATGCGACTTAAATCAGACTTTTACAAGGGCTTGGACAGGGACTTCTCAAAGCAGATCCTTGAAAGGAAATATTGACTTATTAACATCAGAAAAATGTGAACAATGGATTGATGGGAAGTTCAAGTTAAAAAGAAAAAAAATAATTAAGTTGTATTTTTACTTTCAGTTTAAAACAATGAAATTTAAAGATCTTGAAATAATTTTCAGCCTTGACAAAACTCACAGAGAAAACTGGTGCATTGTAAATTTTTTCTACCTTCTCCATTTTTTTCCCCCATATGATAAATACTAATGGGTAGTGTCAATTTTTAATTTCTAGCATCACTTCTTAGAAGCTAAAGTGTCTTGTGTGTTGATTAGATGCTGCTTTTTGGTGAGAGCACATTGAAAAATTCCCTAAAAATGTCAAAGAGAGAAAAAAACGCAAGCAGTATTCTGCCCGGTAGCCAACTCTCCAATACCCCAGTTGTAAATCCCACAAAAGCTACAAAAGTTATAGAGTTGTTACAAAAGTTACAGAGGTAAATACACCTTTGATTCTAAAAGATGTTAAAGACATTTGTTAGCAGCTCATTATAAAGTGTATTTTAAAATTCTTTCAAACAGGTCATCTTCTTCTGATGTCTAACATGAAGAAAAAAAAACCAAAGCATCATAATGAAGCATCTCCTTAAGTAGTCACTAATAATAATAACAACTGAAACTAACACCAAGACCCAGAAACTGAGTAGGAGGAACTGTAGAAACTTTCTGCATAGGAACTAGAAACAAGAACTAAGAATTATTACAATTCATTTTATTAATAGTTGATGCAAGTCCCTACGCAGTAAGTTTAATCACATAAAGATGCTACTCCTGTATGATTGAATTGATTAAAAAAAAAAATTGGTATAAATTTTTAAGATGAAAGGAAGGATCCTGTCTTTCTGAAAAAAAAAAAAAGTGTTGCTACAAATACATATACCTAAATAACCAATGAGGTGAAAAACAATTGTATCTGTTTTTCAGTACCTTTTTCTAGGAGGGTGACCTTCAATCACTTCAATCGTGGGTCAATGAATAAATAGGAAGTAATTTCACTCTCGATCAGCACCTGCCATCTTTACTGGTTTGCCCCAGTCTGCTGCCAGTCTCACTGGGACTGAAATGTAATCCTGAAGGAGTAAAAGAGGCACAGAATGGTTTTGGGATTGCCATGACCCAGGTGCTAGCCATCTTCATTAAACTCCCCTTAAACAAAATTCCTTGCAAAACCTTCATCAGATCAGCTGGGAATCTTCTGAGGAAGCGACAGAGAAGGGAGGATGCAGAAACCTGAAAAGTAATGTGAAGATGGGAGTGCTTTTACTGATATTTTGGAAACAACCCAACCTTCTGATTTGGATTCCTATTTGCACAATTTAGTTTGCTGATCTTCCTTTGACACCCTTTAAGATAAGAGCTTAAATGGGAAAACAAGGACACAGAGCACAGTTATGGGAGTGCTTAAGCTGACAATTCTGCTGTCCAGTAGGTCAGCTCCCCCAGGCAGTATCCCACACCTTTTCCTTTTGCACTGCTCTCCTTGTGAAGGAAAACTTGCAAGTTCAAGTTTCCTGGCAATTACCTTCCTGAGGACAAACGAGTAAACAGAAGAACCATCAACCAGCCATGCAGAGGCTTTCAGGAAATAATTTTGGAGCTTGAAATTCTGCCTGGAAGGAGTTTTCCCTTTCTCATTGAACAGATTGCTTCCTCCTTTGGTCAAACATCCATTCGTGTCTTGCTGGAGAGAGCTGATGGGTGAAACTGTTTCATACTGGAAATGATCTCTACACTGCTAGTCAAACTCTTTTTTTTTGTCCCAAATGGATTCTGCATATGGATGATTTTTCACATATAAAATAAAAAAGTAAACAGAGACTGATAGATATTGGCTATCCGTCATCTGAGCTGTCAGCTGCTGTACATTAAGAAGTTATCTATGCCTTTAATTGTGAGGAGGAGAGGGATTTAGAGCTTACAGGAGCGTAATTGTTTCACTGTAAATCTACAGACAAGTCCCTCTTCCTTACTGCCCACACACAGCTACACCGACTTTAAAACATTAAATTCTGCCTTTCTTTTCAAACGCTGGTGCCTAAAGCAAGATCTATTATCCTGAAGCCTTCTTTGTAGCTTAGGCTCTAATGAGATGCCAATATTGCAAACCAATAACCCAAATGAGGAAATATTAAAATGAAGCGTAAGGCTGCCTTTATTACTGCTATATTTCTTTACTGCATTAATTTCAAAACATGCTTCTATGTTCTGTCTAATCCCAGTCTTTGTGAGAAAAGTTTTGATAAATGACAAGTTTCTTTCTCGTGCGACATGTTCCTGGAAAGGAGGTGTAATGTGGGGGAGGGCAAGGCAGGGGAGGATTGTTATCTTTTAATCTGCCAGAGAATGCAACATTTTCCTTGCAATTTACTTAATCAGATTAAACAGGTTTGTTTTGATGCCTAAATCTCCAAATTTGGCGAATTGCTTATTTGTTCTTAGGGATGGGTTTGAATTCAAGTGAGCAAATAGCTCAAGAAAGTCAGGTAAATGCTCCTGTGATTAAATAAACACCTGCAGCTCCTCTGGGACTGTCTTTGTTTCTTTTGTGCTCCAGCAATCCTGCCTTGTTGGTGTGGAAAGGATACGAGAACATGTGCCTATTTAGGAAAAAAGTATTTGTGTAAACAAGTTAATGAAGAGTCCCCAGCCTGCCTGAGAAGAGAAGTGATTTTGCTTATCGATATTATTAATAAAAGAGGAATGCACACCAGAAAAATGCCTCTATTTATCCATCCTCTGTTCCCTGACTGCAATTTACACTACCATAACATTTCTCACGGATGTAATATAAAGTGTTTTCTCATTTAAGGCAAGTCTAATTGATGCAAGGGAATCATGATATAAAAGAGACAAACTCTGCTTGCACCAGCCCCGGGCAGGACATGCTGTTCCTGTCCTACCTCTCTAAACAAGCAGGACAAGTCACAGCTCACTGATCACATCCTCAGAGATTTCACGTGACAAGAGTCACCAGATCATAGAGTCACAGAGTTGCTCAGGTTGGAAGGGACCTTTCAGTTCATTGAGTCCAACCATCAACGTGACGCTGACAAAAACCACCACTGAACCATGTCTCTAAAACCTGTGTCTGCCCATCTTTTAAATACCTCCAGGGGTGATGACTCCAAGGTTTAATAACCCTTGCAGTGTAAAAATTTTTTCCTAATATCCATCCTAAACCTCCCTGGTGCAATTGAGGCTGTTTCCTCTTGTTCCATGGCCTCTTCCTTGGGAGAAGAGACTGACCCCCCTGGCTACACCCTCCTTTCAGGGAGTTGGAGAGAGCGAGAAGGTCTCCCCTCAGCCTCCTTTTCTCCACGATGAACACACAGAATCCCCCAGCTCCCTCAGCTGCTCCTCACAAGACTTGTTCTCCAGACCCCTCACCAGCTCCATTGTCCTTCTCTGGATGCACTCCAGAGGTCAGAGGACACAGGGATGTAGATGGAACTGCAGCTCATTTCCAGGTGGGTTTCCTGCTTGCAAGGACCCCATAAGCCTGGGTGTCAACAACAAAAGCTGGTAGTTTCTGAGTGCACTAATACCTTCTCCATACCCTTCGTCCCACAAAGCAGCCCATTATCCCAGTGTCCAGGGTATCTGGCATTTTTATAGAGATGCATGACTGTAGATAGTTTATTTTTGCCTTGACTTCCATTTTTTATTCCTGATGTCCTCTTTCTTTCCATTCATTTCATGAAAACAAATCTCTTAACACATACAAGGAGGCATACTGAAATATAAAATGTCAGATAAATTATAGGAATAAACCATTTTGATATTGTGCAACTTTGTTTAGAACGAGAGGGTATGATAATAGCATTTGGCTTGGTATTTCCTCCAACAAAGAAGCAATCTACTTTCACAGGATAGGATAATGTTAAAGGAATATTTAATAATTTTTGGGATTTGTTGTGCTTGACACCTGTCTTTCCATTTTAATTGAGTTAATAGAATTCTCCTTTATGTTACATGTGTATTTCAATAACCATATAGTGCTAAAAATGTTCAGGAAGAGCTTCAAATAGCTCAGAGCAGCATTTTGTACGCTGAGCAATAACAAATAGAAAATACAATTCTCTTTTCCCTTCCTATTTTTTTCCAACGATGAAGTGGAGTGGTCACTATTACAAAACCAGCAAAAAGGACAAAGTCAGGATGTGATCCCAGCGTTCTTTATGAATGATACAATCATAGAACCCAAGGAGAAAAATGAGAAGACTTTGACAATAGCACCGCAGATTGACTTTACTCCATGTTTACTGGCCTCCGAATCCAAGCAATTTTTGTGTGTTTAAGCAAGTATTCATAATGAGTATTCATATTTTACAGAGGACAGTATTCATATTATTCTGAGGGTACTTGGCTACACAGAAATGTATCTACATAGTGAGAAAACTGGCAAATGGAAGTTCAATAAAACATGACAACCACAAAATAAGGTGGTGGGAGAAGAAGGGAACTGACCACTGGCATTACCCAACAACCCAGAACAACAGAATATTAATCTTGAAACAATGACTTGTGGACTAGCCAATAAATTGCATAAATTACTTAAAGGCCTTTAACCTTAAAGGATTTAATGATTTATGTTATTTGCCATATGCAGCATGTCACATCCTATTGCAATACTCAATATATTATGTGTAACCATCTATCCAGGCTGTTGTTGCTAAATTCTCCTAGCTCCTGGATGGTATGTGGGAGAATAAAATTCCCTCTCCTCATATAATTTAAGGAAACAAAATGAAGATTTAAAGTTACATGGAAACCATTTATTATTTTGATATTGTTTGCTATTTCGATGTTGAAATTTTTCCTTTAAGAATCTGTCTAGAGCCAAGAGTTTTCCCAATCAGATACCAGGGCTGTTGCTGACAAACAAAAAATCAGACAGTTTCTGATAGTTGTACTTTATTCACTTAGCTTATTATTAAACTATCTTAATAGCTTTTCAGTTTTATTGAGCGCTGCCAAGTTAGTTAATTGAGAAAAAAAAAAAGCCATTTAGAATTGAGAAAAAAGCCTTTTAGAAGAAATCCAGTCTTCTGGGAATTTGTGGAGTTTCAAGCATTCCAGTAGCTTTCTTTGCTGATGCTTAGCTTGTTTGTATCAATCAGTAATGTTACTGTGCCTTCTCACCAGTCTCAAAATGTTTATAAGCTGATCAAAGAAAATCTGCAGATTCTTTGATATTTTCCTCACAAACAATGACATCTGCGCTGATGAAGTTGGCTGTTTACTGAAGTGGTGTGTAACTATGGAACTTCATGCCTCCAACACTTTGGTTTAAATCACCGTCACCCATTGCAATTAAAAATTTAGTTGATGATAGGAGAGCTATGCCAGTTAGAATCATAGAATGGTTTGGATTGGAAGAGACCATAAAAATTATACAATTGTCCCCCCTGCCCTGGGCAGGGACACCTCCCACCAGACCAGGTTGCTGAAAGACCCGTCCAACCTGGCCTTGAACCCCTCCAGGGATGGGGGATTGTGATGGGGGATTGTGGAGTCATGTTGGTGGTTGCAATAAGAGGAACATTTTAAAAAAAGATATCCTCACCTTTTCAGTTGTTTATATATGGTCGTTTATGTGTTCTTGTGTCAAATGGACCCTTTTTTAATTTTGGGTGTAGATATTAAGGGTTTGACTGATGTTGTGCAACCGTGGATATGCACATCCACACTCCGAAAACACATTTTGCATCTTCTGGGATGGATGCAGTATAAGAAAGGAATTTTGTATCAACTAACAGTAACTTTCTACAATAACTCTGCTAAGAGTTTGCTGAGCCAGAGCTGGAAATTGCATTTTGCGGGATAAAGCAAATCCCAGTGAGATTTTTCAAAAAAAAGATTTGATTCTTATACCAATGGATAGTAATATACTCTGAAATCTTTGTCAGCTGAATATCTTTACAGCAATAATCTTGTGGCATGAATCGACATAGTCATGTTGTCTCAGATGATAGTACTGATTAACAATTGGAGAAGGCAAAGGATATGGAAGTATTTGACCTCGAGACCTGTTTTTCATTTCATTTCAATAAGTGTGGGGGAAAAAAAGAAGGAAAAACATTATGGTTACTGATTTGTGTATGGTTTAAATGATTTGTGAGGACAATGGGATATAAACATCCTGAAAGATAACTAGAAATTAAGGCAGTTAAAATTTATGTGTTAAGAAATTCCTTGTTAATTTTCTTTATGAGCTGTTGCTGTTTCATATCCTTTGCAATCCCATGTATTCTTTCTGGCTTGGATTGAGATCTACAAGAAGGCAGAAAGAAGAGTTCTTTGAAAATATCCTCTTTTTCTGTGTCTTCCTGCTTCTTCATCTGTCACGGTCACTGGCTGGGACAGCCTGGGCCCAGCAGAAAGTGCACTTGTAAAAAGTAAATGCTAAAAACCAAGCAAGTAACTGACTTTTTCCTCAAAAAAAAAAAAAAAAAAAAAAAAAGAAGCTTTAAAGTCATTCACGTTTCTGGAGGGGCTTCGCAATAACATCCCAGTACCAGCTGTGCCATTTGATGAAATGTATTTAAGCAAACTGCAAATTATTTATTATTTGGAAGTGAAAGATTTGACTCTGGATTTCTGTTCAGATACACCTTTAACAGAAAGAATCAGAGTAGTGACATGAGAAATTAAAGTCTAAGAAAGTTTAGTTTGGCACTAAACAAGAACTTCATATTGAACACCGACAGATTTAGCTCATTTTTTTGTCCGACTGATTTACCTTTATCTTCTGTGCACATTATGAATGAGATGGATTTACTCAGAGGTTCGCTTATTAGGAGGTATTTCATGTAACGAGAGCACTGTTCTTCTGTGCAATGTGGCTTTTAAGTGGATCAATACTCAGTGAAATTACTTATATTACTTTAAATTTGATGATTTATGAATAATATGGTTTTCGATTTCCCCTGTGTATTCATAAACATAAATATACTTTCAGTGATCATGTCTGAGAAATGCAAATAATCTGCATCTATTTATCTTGGTTCCACTTTTAATTTTGCTCAGATAATGATAGCAGGGTTTTATTTAGTCAATTTATTTTAAAAAATCAGTATTTATAGTCCTTTTGAGCTAGCTCAGTCTGGGCTTGGACTACTGGCAAACAGGTGTAAAATGGTTTAGAAAGTTATTATTATTTCATTAGCTTCTAAAGACAATATTTCTTCATTGCTGAGAAGGCCTTTTGTTTGCATTGCTCTTGCATCTCATAATATCTGCAGAAGAAGTTTGAGGTGTGAGGTCCAGCTGCTGGGATGACTGTGCACAGGTTTTTCCTCACGTGGAGCAACTCGCTCCCCGAGAAAGGTTCTGTTAATGCTGAAATGATTTTGGTGCACACTAAGGTCAAGCTCTATCTCTGTGAACTCTGGAGACCTGGCAGTGCCACATGCAGTTAGCGTGAGCCAACTGATGTCCCCGTAGGTGGAGGATGGACACCTTTGGAGAGCAGTGAAGTCCAACCCAGAGCTTTGTCTCTGAGCACAGCTGGTCCTGTCTCCTTCCATTAGCTGGAAAGGGAACAGGTCAGTATCTGTATCTCTAACCTCTAGAAAGCTGGGGTTGGATGAGATGAATTGCAACCTCAGCAGCCTCAGGCATTTCTGCAGCCCTTGCCCTGCTGGGGTACGGGTAGGTGATGATCAAGGGTGGGTGTCAGCAGGATGGGGCCAGTCTTTTTTCAGTGGTGCCCAGGGACAGGACAAGAGGGAACGGGCACAAACTGTAACAGTTTGTGTTCCTCCTAAACATGAGGAGCAACTTTTCCTGTGAGGGTGGCAGAGCCCTGTCAGAGGCTGCCCAGAGAGGTGGTGGAGTCTCCTTCTCTGGAGACATTCCAAACCCTCCTGGACACGTTCCTGTGGGACCTGCTCTGGGTGGACCTGCTCTGGCAGGGGGTCGGACTAAATGATCTTGAGTCCCTTCCAGCCCCATATCATTCTGTGTGATTCTCTGAAATGTCCTGTTACAATATTTTCCCAGTGCCTCTCACTCCCAGAGCGCACATTAGAACCAAAGTCCATTTTCTCACACTGAAAAATCCTGACACACGCAGTATAACGTACTGCTCGCTAGGATTTCACTAAATTACTAAGAATTCACTGCCAGAGCTGAAGTTATTATTCAAGAATTGTGCTCTCATGAAAGGGCTTTTTTTTCTTATCTTTAAATCTTCTTTTATTGCTGTGGTTTTCATTCAGTTTGTTATAAGGAAATTGCTTGAGTTGTCTCAGTAAATGTTTAAGCAGTCTTTATGCTGTAACTAATAGGATGCACAGGAACAAATAATTCCGAAGACATACATCAAGTGTATGCAAACTCTACAGAATCATCTCTTTTGAAGCAATTTTGGAAAAAAACCATTTAAAACCATACAGTGACACATAAGTCTTATAAAAGAAACAGGTAAAATGAATTTGAAAGTTGCAGAATGAACTTCTTGAATTATGCCTGTTTGGGAGCATTTACTACTAAGAGATGTTAAAACAAAATGAGAAATATTTACAAACAGCTCGCTTGCTCTCCTTTTATCACTTCCAGCATTTCTGCATCAGAAACAAATTTCTTAAAAAATATTTGTAATTTGGAAAAAAAAAAGACCTGTTTTGAAATGATTCATTTTGGTCTTAATACAGGCATGAGATAACCGATACTTTTAAGTTGTTAAAATCACAGGTCCGTGTAACTCTTGTGAGGGTTTTGGTCCTGGGTTGAATTAAATATAATCCCCGTTTCACTTCAGTAAAAAACTTGAGATGTGACAATCAGCAGAGTTCCTAATGGTTGTGTATGGCTCCTAATACTAAAAATGTTTGTGATGAAATATAAACCATGTTCAGGAAAAAAGAATGGCACGTAAGAGATCCTACAGTTCATTACCCCCTCTTCAAGACAATTTTTCTGGGAAGATCTCAGCCCAGCGTGTAGAGGGGAAAAGTGGGTGCTCTGTGCTCTCCATCGTAGCATGGAGAGTAGGACAGACATCTCCATGTGGGATCACCTATTTTACCAAGGCCTCCTGGAGAAATCTTGGCCATCGTTAGAGCTAGGGCTGTAGTTCCCACAGCAAAATTTTTTCCTCACATTCTCAGGAAATCAAACTGTGCACCAGGCAGAAAATAGAAGGAACCAGAAGTGTCAGGGGTGCCCAGTCCAGTGGAATAGCAAAGGAACAAATACTTGTGCAGGGGAGCACCTTCCTTCCTTTTGTGCCTGCTCTGCAGGCAAGGAGGGAGCCATCCAGCTAAAAACTTTTGAATTCTGGACCAGGTTCTGCCCCTGAATAGATGGGCAGGCACAGCACCTACAGAGAACACAGAGTGCAGGCTCTCTGGCCATGCCCACTGTAGCCCCTGTCTTCAAGGAGTCCTCGGAGGCCACATCAAACAGATTCTTGATCTTCACGAGCTCACGAGCGATGGATATGTCACCTACAGTCTCAATAAATCTCTCCAGCTGTAGTAGATACATAGCTTGCCCCAAGACCTTGCTTGAATGCTTCCAAAAAAGAGAATGCCCTACATCTCTGTCATGTCTCTGTGGCCTTGGACATCGTATGACACACAGCTGTCACGTCCCCATCCCTGCACCCTGCAGGTGAAAATTCAGACAGCTCGGTCTTTGTGAGGAAGGCGAGATTTATTCTCAGGTATGGGTATCTTCCTCACAAAAAAAAAAAAAAGTATACTAAAGCAGGATTTTAATCTCTTTTTATTGAAAATTCTGGATGGCCGAAACTGATCTGGTAGGTGCTACCAGGAGGTGAACAAATTCAAGTGTAAGACCCCTGACCGTGTCAGAATCTCTAATCTAAGTTTTGCCATGTGCTAACATGTGAGCAATAATTATACTCTCTGATGGGCTGCTCTATGGTCACAAGTAATTATAATCCATGCAAAAATGTGTATCTCTCATTATAATGAAGCACAGAAGTAAACAAAAATAAAAGGATAAAAGGGCTAGAACAAAATGTTCAGAATGTCATTTATATGCTCGTTATTATTATTTTATCACAGAATCACCTAGGTTGGAAGAGACCTTTTAAGATCATCTAGCCCAACCAAAAAAAAAAAAAAACAAACCAAAAACCACCAAAAAACAACCAAACACACACACCACCACCACATCCACACCACACAAAACACCACGTCAACTCTTCTCTTGAAGACCTCCAGGGATGGTGCCTCAACCACCTCCCTGGGCAGCCCATTCCAATGCCTGACAACCCTTTCAGTAAAGAAATATTCCCTAATATCTAACCTGAACCTCCCCTGGTGCAACTTGAAGCCATTACCCCTTGTCCTGTCATCTGTGACCTGGGAGAAGAGACCGACCCCCACCTCTCTACAGCCTCCTTTCAGGGAGTTGTAGAGAGCAATAAGGTCTCCCCTCAGTCTCCTCTTCCCATTTCCCCTTTATCCCTTATTCAGATTACTCATCAGATCAAGATTGTATTAATACTCATAATTATTTTGGCCTTACATAATGCTTTTAATCCACATATCTCACAACACTTCACGAGCGTTATCTAATTAAACTAGTCACAATATCTCCGCCATGGAGCCAAGGAATCTGCGTGGCTCTTTCATCCCCTGGCAAGAAGCAGCCACCTTTGGGGCCAGGTGAGGTGCTGCTCAATAATGCATAGGGGCTGCGCACCACGGGCCGGGAGAGGAAGCAGGAAATAGCCTCCCTAATTGGAACTGCAGGAGGACTAAGGGGAGAAGATGTAATTATCTCTAATTTCAGATTTGAAGGCGGTAAGTCATCTTCTGAAGGTTGTCAAAGGCTCTTTAATGTCCAGCTGTTTTTTTAGCGCATGGTAGAAATGTCTCACAAAATATCAGAGGTCCTTGGGTACCCTTTGGCCAGAGTCCATGATTCCATCACCTGTTTTACTTTCAAATTCCATATCTGCACATGTCATTTAATAGCCAGTGTGATTCTCTGATCAAAACCCATAAGCCGCTGCCAATATTTAACGTTTCTCCCCTTGAGGCTTATTTCAAGTAGTGGTGTTATCCCCGCTGTACAGAAAGAAACTGAAGGACTAGGAAAAGAAATGATCTTCCTCCAAGTACTGAGAAAGCCAGTGATTAAAAGGTCATCAAGTCTTATTTTCCAGCCTTTATTAGTTTGCTAAGCTCTCTCTCATCCTTCGTTCTTCCTCTTAAAATATCCCTAACATTCAGTCTGTCTGACAAACTTGTTCTGTATTTCCAATATCCTTCAGCTCGAACACAGAGTCTAAAACAGTCTGCCTCATGGGAGAGCTTTCACATATCTATGCTCATGTGTTTCTCTACAAAAACAAGATTTAAACAAACAAGCTACTAACCCCACTGATGCAGAAGCTCCCCAAGTGTCTTTGGGACAACTGCTCCCCAAAGCAGGAGCCCCCCATTTGTACCTTGAGCCGAGGCCCATCCTCATGGGGAAATGCAACAGGAACAGGTCACCCAGGTTGTTTAGGGCTTCGCAGGCTGAGGGACATGGGACACGGGACTCAGGGTGTCTGCCACTACCCCTCTGCCTGCTCTGGTGAGACCCCTCTGGTGGACCACTGTGTCCAGCTTTGCGGTCCTCAGCACAGGAAGCACATGGACCTGTTGGAGCGGAACCAGAGGATACCTGAAGATGCTGGGAGGGCTGGTGCCCCTCTGCTGTGAGGACAGGCTGAGAGAGTTGGGGAGGTTCAGCCTGGAGAAGAGAAGGCTCCAAGGGGACATTAGAACCCCTTCCAGTCCCTAAAGGGGCTCCAGGAGAGATGGGGAGGGACCCTTGATCAGGAGGGGAGCCATAAGATGATGGGGAACGACTTTAAACTGAAAGAGGGGAGACTTAGATTGGATATTAGGAAGAAATTCTTTATGGTGAAGGTGCGAGACATTGGAATGAGTTGTCCAGAGAAGCTGTGGCTGCCCCATCCCTGGAGGGGTTCAAGGCCAGGCTGGATGGGGCTTGGAGCAACCTGGTCTGGTGGGAGGTGTCCCTGCCCAGGGCAGGGGGCTGGAGCTCGATGATCTTCAAGGTCCCTTCCAAGCTGAAACATTCTATGATATTCAAACGACTTCCCATGCACTTCCATCTTCTCGAGAAGGGGCAGCAATCCCATGGGCAGCATTGTCACTGAAAACAGCTTTAAACTTTCCACAGGGTTTATTGCGTCCAGATCAGGCCATGGTGATGTCCTGTAGCCTCCGCTGTGGCACAGAAAGCAGCAGGTATCACTAAGGAATCATTTGCATAAGATAAGAACCCGATCTTAATTTAGATGCTGAGAGACAAAAGATCCTCTGCGTCTCCAGGTAGAGTGTTGGAATGGAAAATTACATTCTCCAGTGAACAGCAGAGACTTTACTGAATTTCTGGCCTCTCACTCTCAATTATAAGAAAATGTGTCCCTTGTAGAGCCTGAGAAGCCCGGCTATTTTTGCCAGGGCCTGGAAAAGCCAAGAGGGCTGGAGAACTCATCTTTTCCCATGCTCATGGTGTAGACATTTTTCAGTCCTTAGCTTTCACGTGATTTTTTTTTCAGTTCCTCTGTCACAGAATGTGTGTTCTTGTGAAACAAGAAAATGGAGAAAAATGATAAAGAACACGCTAAGATTCTTGATGAGAAAGCACAGCCGCTACAGTAGCACCAGGAAGGCTCAGGTCTTAAAACAGATAGAAAATTATATAAAGACCACCTATAAACCCAGTATTTTTACTACCTAGTAATTACCTGATCCCCAGTAACTTGCACCAGCCTCTGCTTTACGAAAACTGAGAACTGATGTGCATTATTACTGTCCAGGGAGCAGACAGATGACATGACCATTCCCAGGATGAATAAATCTTTGCAAGATGACCCTTTAAGTAGAGCCCCTATAAGGATGAAGATTCCAGTTCTTGGATGATTTCCTTTCTCCCCAAATTTTGATGCTTTCAGGTACTTTATAAAAGAAGCCTTCTAGAAAAAAAAAATAATCCACCAAAATTCATTTTTCCAGTTTTGTGATTATAGAATAATTGTAATTTTGAAACAAAGTAATTCCTGAAGAGAAAAAAAATGAAGAAATATTTCAGTCTGCAAAAGCATTGTAACAAAAATTTTTGACATGCTTAATCTACCTCTATGTTATTTGGGTTAAAATTAACACAGTTTCACATTTCAGCAGAGCAGAGCACCTGTCAAATTTTAATAGCTTTTGTCGTGTTCTTTAAGCAACTTGACTCACTTTAAAGGAAAAAAAATAAAATTCTTTGTCTCGAGGAGAATGCTTTCAAAAGGAAATTAAATTCTCTTTCCAATTACACCCCAAAGTATCCACATCTCCCTCACAGTAGATGATAAATTCCAGATGACGGTATTAATTGCGCTCATTGTGGTGTGCATCACGAGCAGCTGCAGCTTCACAGTGGCAGGGGCTGCACTTACATTTTTGCAGTAGAAGAATGCATGTCCTTTCTCCTGAAGAGAGAGGAAGAACATCTCCAGGGTCGGCTAAAAATAGCTGGCAAAGTCTGAGTTCACCCCACGGCAGGGAACCATACACTGGGATGAGGGGAGGTGGGGCGAAGATAACTTTGAGGGGCTAAAAGTTAAAGAAGTCAAGGCTGAGCTGTTGTTAGTGATGAGGGACATGGTCTCTGAGCTGGTTCATCTCACTCCAAATTAGCTGCCTAATTACACACCTAAGCTAGGGAAAAAAAATTGGAAATTCCTGTTCTCCGCTGACACTAAAGGGAGCCAAAGCTGATTCAATCCTTGACAACTAACTCTGTCTGAATTTTGGGTGTGAAGATCCTACCCTAAGTGCCCGCAGTAATCTTCAAATACTGTTTTTAAACAGCTTATGGATTTTGACCACCATTTCCTCAAACCAACAGGAAGCCACCCAGCCTGGGCAAGCGCCAGGGATTACGTGCAGTGCTGCAGCCAGGGCATTAGCAGTGTGCTAAGGGTGTTATAAACTCTTATTTCAGGTTTAATTCTTATAGGTGGAAAAGTGTAGGCAACCAGCTTTGCTGTTACAAACTCCTACAGCTCTCCTAAAGAGAAGTGGTGAAGTCTTCTTCTCTGGAGACATTCAAACCCCACCTGGACATGTTGCTGTGCAACCTGCTCTAGGTAGACCCACTCCAGCTGGGGGGTTGGACTAGATGATCTCCAGAGGTCCCTTCCAACCCCATATCATTCTATGATTCTATGATTTTGGCACATCACGGCTGGTGGAAGAGCAGAAATACCTAAATTAAAAGCTAATTTGTGCATCTCCTGGGTTTGACATCAGTGGGATGTTACAGAGGAGAGAGTAAAGCCAGTTCTCGTGACTTCCCATCTCAGATCTGCGTGGCTTTACTAGCCAAATTCAAACTGCTTGAAATGGCTGCCATTTCTCTCCATTTGTAGCCATCTACTCCATGGCAAAACTGGATCCCTGGTAGAAAGAGGAAAAAAAATACCCTCAAGTAATGGGGGAATTTAAACAAGAGAAAAACAATCGAGATTCTCCTAGAAAAATGTTTAAGAGAGTTATTTACATTGAAACAATAAAGGGCATCTCTAATGCTAAACAGCTCAACATCCTACCCAGCAAACCGTGCTTAACAGATTATACAAATTAAGACCATTATAAATAAATTCAGTTCCCACCCTTATAGAGTGTTAATCAAATATAGAATCAAGACAGACGGAACCCCAAGTACCAAAGAAAACATCTCATTTCTCAGTCGCACTCAGTCAACCAGGAGAACAGATGGCCCTTAATAGCATGCCCTGAAACGTCTAATTACATGAGAAACTTCGTATAGTTTTTCTGGACTTTTAATTGGTCCCCCAACTGTGAGTGAAGAGAACCAAGGGTTTTACTAGATTAAATAATAAATATCAAGATAGACTGTGTTAGGGCTTGTACAAGACCTTGCTGGATTATTGTGAATATGCATTTAAAAAACACGGTGGTGCAGGGAGAGGTTCAGCCCTGCGAGTCCAGGCTGTATTCATCACTTTGAAAGTCTTCCTCGTAAGAAGCTGGGTACCTTCCCATCCCACAAAATAGAAACAACAAGGTGTGTCTAGTAACAGGTTTAGGGTCAGTGAAAATTAAGCCCATATACATTGCATGAGAGAGTAATAGCAGTGTCCAGAAACTATAGCAACCGATAAAATCCTAAGAGGAAGGGGGAATGGATATAACACACCAGCATGCCAAGCTGAAATGTAACAATATAACTAAAAAAGTAAAAATCCATTGCAAAAACCTGATCTGGTAAAATAATAAAATGTTTTGTTTATATTATTGAAGGAATTCTTTTTTATTTAATGACTGAGATGTAGTTAAGTACCTCAACAGTTGCAAAACAACATATAATCAAGTTCACAAACTCTTCTTAACAAACAAGACACAGAAAATAAGCATTAAGTGAGGTGAGAAAAAATCAGCAACAGCAAATGTGTTTTACTGTGTGCACTGAATTCAGAAACTTACCTACAGCTACAGGATCTATATCTCTATTGTCCGAACCTTGTATAACATTTCCTTTTAGTAATAAAGGCCGTAAAAAATCATCAGAATTCTGCGATTTTGGTCAATCAAATCATTTAATCCAGTTTGTGATCATGCTGTCTAATCCCATTAAATTCTGTGCTGCGATTAGAAAAGCTGTTCCAAAATGTTGTTGCTCTGATGCTTAGAAACCTTCTTTTCTTTTCAGGATAAATTTATTAGTGGCCAATTTATACCTGTTTGTGCTTGTGCCAGCCACAGCTGTTAGTTCAAATAGCTTTTCTCTGGTGCATTTACAGGCGATATTATAGACACACAGCGTTTTGTTGTGTTGTGTTGAGGCCAAGTTCCCCTCAGAAGACAGAATCATAGAATGGTTTGGGTTGGAAGAGACTTTAAAGATCACCTTGTTCCAACCCCCTGCCCTGGGCAGGGACACCTCCCACCAGACCAGGTTGCTCCAAGGCCCATCCAGCCTGGCCTTGAACCCGTCCAGGGATGGGGCAGCCACAGCTTCTCTGGGCAACCTGGGCCAGTGCCTCACCATCCCCAGATTAAAGAATTTCTTCCTGAATTCTCATCTAAATCTTCCCTCTTTCAGTTTTAAACCATTATTCCTTGTCCTATCACTACTAGCCCTGGTAAGAAATTTCTATCTTTCATACAAACCCCCTTTGAGTCCTGAAAGGCTGCTCTGAGTAGAGTACTTGGACTCCACCTCCTGTAGATGTGTTGCATCCATACAGTCAGCTCTTCCCGAGGAAGGAAGTGGCATTGAGAAGTTACCTTCTTCCCCCCACCACGAGGCCCCGAGGTCTGGAGCCAGTTGAGGGACAGCTGTTCTGTTTCTCACAACTGGTACTGGCTCTGGATTACAGAAAATGTGATGCTCCTCAAAGTTTAACAGGTTTCAGCTGGCTGAAAAGCCACTGTTTTCAGAAGACTGTGACTGGCTTACTGGGGAGCTTCAGGAGTTCCAGTACCAAAAGCAGCTAAGTTTTTTTAAGAGTACAAGGAAAATATCTTGCTTATGTCAAGGAGCAGAAAAGGAGTTAAATTTTCATAAGCTGGGAAACCCATATTAGTAGTAATACTATCAAAACTCATTCCCTTTCATGTAGGTCCCAGTTGCTACCTGTATATGGATTAGAACCCTGCATAAGGCCTGGCTTTTGAGTGCTGTCATGCCCATCTCAGGCACTTGGAGCATGAAGTGGCTAAAACACATTTGATGAGGTTGTCACAGCCACAAGGGTGCTTGTCCTGTCACTACTTACCTTACAGCATCCATATGCACGTATTTTCCTTTGTGCTCCTGAAGACTACCCTTTCTGGGGTATCTCAAGTAGTGCCAAAACCTTTATTTGCAGCTCTCAGAAGGCCTGGGAGCTCAAGAACTTATTCTAAGACCATAGGTCCTGAAGTACAGAGATTTATGCCCTTTTGTGCCCCTAGATGTAACCTGTCACTGGCATTGTGGTGGAGTGACCTGTGGACTTGGTCCCGTTGGGTAATGATTTCCAGAGCCTGCAAAAGTTCCCTTGTACTTTGAAAAGTCTACAAAGAAGTACAACAAAGACAGTCTCAATTAAAAGTGTAAAGAGACAAAAAGTAACTTCTCGACTCTTTTAGGTATCATGACAACTGCCCTGCCAGAGGCCAAGCTGTACTGTTGGAAGTCTTCCAGGGTGAAGAAATAGGATACAAAATAGGATAAGAGAAGTAGCATTAGAGAACCACAAAGTCCTGTATCTCTCCCAGGGTGCTTGCTCTGCAAGATGTCCAAAGGAAAGAAGACAGCTAAAGTGATGGCAAAAGGGGGAAGGTGGAGGATAGCTGAGCTTGGAGGAAAGAAAACTGGTATCAGAAATCCCAGGAGCTTCAAAAAACTTAAATATACTGTCCAAGTTGTCCTGTTCTTATGCTGAAGGGAGAGTCAGGCCAACGGAATTCAAATAAGGAAATTTTGAAGCAGTCAGAAAGGGACATGAGAAAGCAAATTATAGATATGAAAAGAAGAAAGTTATTTTGAAATACTGTTTTGCGTGATAATGGAGAAGCCAAATAACATCTTGGATGAAATCACCTTACACAAATAGGGAAGGTGAAACACAACAGCCCTATAATTGAATACAGCCCTAACTAAGATGACTACTTCTGATAAGTGTTCAGCAGACAGCATTGCAAGTTCATAAAGAAAACTAGAAAAAGCACTTCCCAGAGACACCTACATGTGTGATCGCTGTTCAACCTGTCAAGTAGATCAATAAATCGAGTTAAGTATATTAAAATTCTTAGCATTAGATTAAAAAAAAATTCAGAAAAAACCCTTGTTTACAAGAAAACAGATTTATTCCTATAGAATAAGAAATATGAAGGAGCCTTCTTTGTAAAACTATGAAAACAGTTCTTAACCAGCAATACATAGTGTAGTTCTGCAGGTAGTTATTCTGCATTTAAATTAGATGTATGGAGAAGTTAGGAGTTGCTATCAAAACAGGATAAGCCATCTGGGTAGTGTGACTGTTTGCTATTTCCTATCTAGTTGTACGTTTGCTTTTCTGTTTTTTAAGGTTGCATTCCATATCTCCACAATTCTCAGAATAAAAATAGGTAGATTGAGGCAGAGGAATTGTTTACTGGGTGCTTACTAAAGGATGGCTGTTAAATAAACTGATGAGGCTTTCAGGAACCATAACGCAACCCAACTAGATCAAGGCACAAGGTCACATTGTCCAATTAAGCCTTGTTTCCTGCGGTTTTCAATGGTTACCTCTGGGCGTTTATATTAGACCTGACAAGGAATCCAACTTATTGCAAGCCTGTCACAAATACAGGTAGATATTACTTTAATTGAAGTACCTGTCCGCTGAAAGGCACTTTATGCATTAGAATAGTTTCCAGACCTTCACATTCTGAAAGACGCCATTTCTTCTCTATAGAAAGATTGAAAATATATAATTTCAGTCTGAGATCTGGGTAACACAGGTTCTGAGAAAATATTTTTATATGCAATAAATTAGAGTCTAGCAGAGCAGTATTGTGAAAGGAGAAGATTACATAAAAAATCTAAAATAAAATTGTTAACAAGTTGAAACAAACAATTATAGCAAAATATTTTTTTAATTATTTGTCTGCATTTCCCCAGGTTTAAGCCAAGTTTTTGTGGGCAGCATAGTATTCGCAAATAATACTGTAATTTTATAGTGATTATAGAGTTCTAGACACTTAGAATGGAAAGTGTCACAAATTCCATGACTACTTGACATAATGTCAGTATAAAAATGCATTATTTAATAGCTTCAGAATATTCAGTCGTGGCCACAGAAAAGTTATGAAATCCTCTGCTCTGGTCTTAGGATGGAAATATAGAGATATATGTCTGTGTGTGTACATACTTGCACACCTTCCCCATAATTGTGTATGTGAATGAGGAAATGGGATCTTCTTTGGAATGTTCTCACCTTTTAATCAGAAGTAAACAGTAACACAGGAGTGTTGTAAATAAAAAGGTGTTTTAATAGTCACAAAACTGACAACTTAAAAATGTGTTTGGACATGACAGAATTTCACTGTAATTATGGAAACAAAAGATCATTATTGTAGAAGAAAACAGAGTCCTAAGGAGAAACACATACAATTTCAATATTCAATTTTAAAAAAAATAAAAGAGGCAGAATGAAAATAAATAGAAAAATATTTAATCCAAGAATTTCTTATATGTTCTTCATTGTAAATTCAAATTTTCCTTTTTTTAAAAAAAGGAAAAGAATGGATAACAAAAAAATTCCCTTGTACTTAGGCTAGGAAGCTGTTAACATCTCAGATACACCTCTCTTAAGTATTTGACCCTGGTTAAAACTGGAGAAATATGAATTATAAATCATCTCAGCTGCCTGGCCAAAAGCATGACCTTTAGCTCACTTTGAATCGATTCAGACTTAAAGGATTAGGATCTCAACCGGCCCACAAATAAACAGGTACCAAAATGTGATGACCTGAGGTTATTTGTGCCTTTCCCACGGTACCGAGGAGCCTTTTTGGATGCTCCTGCCCAGTGGTGTTTGCAATAAGTGGAAAGGATGGTACAAAGCCAGGGAGAGAGAAAGGAAATGCTGTGAAGGAGGAGATAAGGAGGGAGCACCAACAGGGCAACAGGGAGTCAGAATTCAAAACCAGCAGTTTTTCCAGGAACTGAAGTAGGTCTCTAGCTGCAGAAATAGCTACGAAATAATAGTGTAGTATTGGAATGTAAGGTCTCCATTAGATACCTAAGAGCAGAGGCCCATATTCATAACTTAGTACTTTACAAAGACTATTACAGTGAAACAGGAGTTAAAAAAAAACCAGCACATTTCTGTAAGTCAAAAACACATTCGTAGGATGTTTGGAGATTATTCCCAAGTTTCTGGATGGCCTAAGGCTAAGTCCAAATTGGGAAAGCAGCCCATGGGAGAAGACATAAATCTGTCCCAATTTATGCCCCATAAAAGTGCCCCATAAAAGTGACCCATAAAAGTGCTCCATAGTGCCAAGATAAAAAAAAAATATAGTGACTAATAAATAACTTGAGGGTTTTTTTCCTTTGGAGCAGTTAAAACTTTTTGCTTAAATTAAGCCCAGTATTTTTATAAACAATGTGTAGAGTTGATTTGGAATTTTTCAAACTTAAAGCCCAACTAAATGACAACCTCCAAACCCAAAGGAAGAAGTTGAAATATTTCAGCTTGCCACTGGGAAATGAAATATTTAATTTGGGATTGGGTTACCCAGCACTGAAATGGTATAAAGTTTCGTAAACTGAGTTAAAATAGAACAGAGGCACAAAGAGCAGCTCTTCAGGAGGCAGCAGCTCTGTAGCTCAAAATCCAGAGGAAATTGAGGGAAAAATGAAACTAAAGACTTTGGGTAAGCTCTTAGTGAACCCAGTACCTGGGAGTGTCAAGAAGTGGTGTTTAGCTTAGAATTGCAGAACAAAACAGAATAATGGGATGCTGTGAAATCTAATTTCTGTGTAAAAAAAGAAATGTTGATATTTCTTTTGCCTGACCCAGCACAAATTTTGAAATCCTGTAATTTTCACGAGACGTAAGCATTAGTTCAGCCAATGCTGATAAATTCAAACACTGCATACCCTGTAGCAAAGGATGTGTGAGCAATGGTGAGAGAGGTAAAGCTCTGAGATGCATGCCTTGACCCTTGCCTTGGGGTGGATACTGGAAGGCCAAAAAGCTTTTTCAACTCAAAATCAGATTTGATTAAAGTATAAACCAAAATAATTAACCTTTAAAACTTAGAGTGACCAGATGAGTCAAAGCAGAATTATAACTTTATGTAAACCAATCTCCTTTCTCCATCATACAGGTTCCCATCAAGAAGGTTCTCGACTTGGTTACTATGACCACAGTAGGTTTTGATTTGCATCCAGGTCCCTCTGAGCCCTAAAAAGTTTCTCTCTGCCACTGTGGGAGTTGAGTTATGGGTGAGTCAGGTCTCTGCTCCTTTCGGTTCTATCTCCATGGGCTGCAGCTCCTGTTTTCTTGCCATGACTGTCACCCACAGGTTGATTTTACTCCCCTGGGGTCGATGACCATCTCCTAGCCCTCTGGAGGCCACCACTCCCTGACAGCTTTCTGGCTTTGTGAGCAGAAAAGTATCATTTACTTGACTATGTGAGAGGAATTTTGGTCCCTCTTTGTGAATACAATATTAATTAGCTTTTTCTCTGTATGAGGGTTTTTTTCTCTCTCAAAGAAACTCTTCTGATAAAGTCTTTCAGAAGTCTTTGGAGGTCTTAAATAAAGTCATCTTTTAAAGGCTTTATTTAAGCCATGTTCAAAGTATTTAACAGCTTTTACATGAGCATGATAAATTTTGAGGTTTTAGTGGCTACCGTTTTTATAGTAGCAAATTCAAGAAAATATTTGAGAGCTGTCACCTCCAATAATTTCAGGCTTATTCAAAATAACACAAAGAAAATTGCCTGAACCAAGAAAAATAAGGTAGATATATAGGGATGACCCTACTGGCAGTGTGGAGGTGATGAGTGCAATGGTGAGCACCAGTATTCTGCTCATGGAAGAATGAACTGAACAAAACACTCAAAAAACAAACAGAGAGGTCTCCCTGAATTATTCACTGCATGCTGCACCCAGAAAGATGCATTGAATCAATGTGATCTGTGCCCAGTTCAGACCTCATAACTACAAATAGTTATTTACAATAAAAGCTGTGATTTTCAGTGAAGAAATTGGTTACACCTATCAAAAATCTTTTCTTGCTCTTGTAGATTGTTTCAGCAATTATCTGTGACTCTTGTTCATGACACAGACTAGGACCATCCTTAGTGAGACATTGTAGATGCAATATAGTTAAATTTACAAAAAAGAAAAAAGAAACAAGAATGTTTCTATTACATTATTCATGTAAGTAAATTTAAAGATTTGAGTGGAAAACACAGCCCCAGATTGGGAACGTATTTGTGCAGTCACAAAAATCACTTGCAAAATCAAGTGTTCATTCACACAGATTTCCATTATAAGGAAACATGAAGGCGTTTCTATATAGAAACCAGATCACTTACATTTGATGATGAAATTTGTGTGTCTAAAGCAGAAATGTGACGGATGCCGAACTCAGGATATATGAATATTGCTCAATGAATGGGCAAACCATTTTTGTTTTCTGAGAATATCTCTGGAGTATCTGGAGGACAGTGAGACCCTGGCCCAGGTTGCCCAGAGAAGTTGTGGCTGCCCCGTCCCTGGAGGGGTTCAAGGCCAGGCTGGATGGGGCTTGGAGCAACCGGATGTGGTGGGAGGGAACTGGATGATCTTTGACGTCCCTTCCAACCCAAACCATTCTGTGATTCTATGATTCTATCTCAGAGGATGCAGCGTTAGTTTGATAAGGTCCCAGACTTACTTTTAAATAGATTATGAAAAAGAAAATTAGAGTATGAAAACAACCACAGATTATAGCAATTTGGTAATTTCACTGTGGAGTCATTCAAAAAGAAAACGTTGTGTAGCAAGTCCAAGTAATTAAAAGGTATATAAAATGGACATATGGTGCTAGAACCTCAAGATAAATATAGATAAGAGATCCAGGAAGAAAATATTGAAAAAAATAATTGAAAAAGAGCTATCTGTACAGCCATCTGGTTAAAAGTGTTAGTCATGGACTACATCCAGCATTGGCTTGAGCAAACAGCTAACCCCTGCTCGAGGGAGAAAACAAGGCCAGCACTTTGTAATTGAGTAAAATGACACATGGGGATAGATTAGAGAAGCTTCCACTTTTTCACACCACATCATGTAAAGATGTCCATGTTGACAATAACATCTAATAAACAAGTAGCTTTAGCTTAACAAAAGTAAGTAACTTTAACTTACTAAAAGTCATGGTCTTTACTGGGTTTTCTTCTAGTGGCCATCCATCACAAAAATCTGTTTTTCTTCAGTAATGGTACTCTGTTAGAATAAAAAATGGAAGTTGATTCAATGTTACCTATCTATACATACAAAGAAAATCTACACACTTAAGTGGAAAGGATTAAATTAATAAAAGAGGGAAATGAAGCCACAGATTAAGAAAAAGATAAATCTATGTAATCAGTTAAAACCTCAAAATCCTTAAATTGCTAGAGAAATTAATTCCCTCCTTGATTCCCAGTTTTAATAATTTTAAAGCCAGAAAGTTTTCTTTAGACTTCCTGTCATTAGCGTATCACCCCAGGCTTTATGTGGGACCCTGATGTTTCTGTGGGTGTTGTCAAAACCAAAATATACCCACATTCCTGGCAGCTTCTGAGCCTGGACTTGCCATCTTCAGCTGATGTTGCCTTTATGGCACGTCTACCCAATGCAGTGTGTTGCCACAGAAAGGTCACCAGGCCCTTCTGAACAGCAGATGTATCTCGTAATAAGATGCCCTGGCAATTCAAAGTGGGGGAAAAAATGGTGATTGGACAGAAACACGGCAGAGCCCTATAGACATGAATATATGGGATGACATGTTTTGACCAGCCAAATGAGGAGTGTGGCCAATAGTTGCACCTCGTAAAAATGACATGGGTTTCTAGAGGGACACTGAAGGAAAAACCTGATTTAATGTTTTAATGTGCTGCTTAACAATTTGATTTTTATTTAATCAGACAACTCATTCTGTCAGTCTTTAAGACTGTTCAGAGTGATGGCTTATAATCATTAATGAAATTTTGGTTAAATGAATAAGTATGTCAAAGTACTTTAGTGCCAAGTCAACACTAAAGCATGAAGTCATTGTTTTATAGGGTGTTTGATGTTTGCCAGCATGTGAATAAATGAATAAAAATGAGAGGCAGTTGAGTAACAGTTGAGGGGTCCCGAAGAAAATCTCTCCTAAATGTCAGTAGTATTTTTCTGCCAAACAAGGTGTCTGTAACTGAAAACATCAGGAGTCCTGAGATCTCCCATATGGATGTCTCGTTCTAAAACATCAACACACCACCATGTGGCCTCCCCTTCTAATGACCACACAAATGACTTGCAGAGGGAGAGCTTATCCTCCAAACGCAGTAGGTTTCCACAATGATGCCCACATTTTTTTGCTATTAAGAAAGAAATCGGAAGCATTACTTTTTCAAAAGCATTTAGTCTTATTCAAATACAATGTTCCTTACTGATAAATAAATTCTTTACTAGAAAAATTCTAATCTCTTGGATTTGTACTTTGAGAATTGGTTATGGAGATAATTATAACCATAATAACATCTAAAGCCTCGTGAGTATAGGGCTCTGTGAGGGTGAGTGTGCTAGAAGGGACACAATGTCTTCTTATGTAGCAGTCTTTCAAAATGCCAGGAAAATATCTTACAGGAGAAGGAAAATTAATTGACATTATTTATTTAGACTTTGAAACTGCCCTTGGCAAAATTCTTCACATCAAACAGGTAAAGAAATTCAGCAGGATCCAGGTGAGAGACAATTTGTTGCTATGGACTAGAAACTGGCTAAGAGTCAGAAAAAAAAAAGGTGCCTGCTGAGGTAGAGCAAATATATTCATAAGGCTTGTGCAGTTATATACGTGTAGCTGTGTTCTGGGGAGGGTGATAAAGAGCAAGACGGCAAAATTATATGAGTCAAGCAAACCCAGGCAAGACTAGAAGCACTAAGATGGGGAAACAGGCAATGGAGTGAGATGGCAATATGAAATTCAATGCTACGGTAAGTCTGGATGCAGTCCTAAATCACTAATCACAGCTCTCCGAGGATCACTGCTCAACAGAGATGAAAATCAGAAAGCAAATGTTAGGCTACAAAAGGCTGGTGCAAATAATAAAAAGGAAAAGATCATAAGCCCCTTTATAAATCTAGATACATCTGCTGTGCTAGGAATACTGTCCTCAGGTTGGCCTGTCTCAGAATATAGTCTGTCTAAGGGTGCAGGGGGGAGTAATAAGAACCATTAGAGAGAAACTGAAAAGTCTGGGCTAAAAAAGATGAGAACTGGAACCCTGTGCTTAACAGAGCCCTCCTAACCTGCTTTGTCTTACCTCAGTGAAGACTAGTGGTTAGAAGATAAAAGGAATTTAATCTTAGAAATGAGTGTGCTTCTCTCTCCCTCACACTTCTGGTGATACAGAGTTTGGAGGAGGAGGAGATGTATGTTTTTTAAACAAGGAAAACAATGTGAGGATCTATAACTATTGTCAGGAAAATGGAATTGTTTTATATAGAAGGTGGGATTTTTCTTTCCAAATTCCACTCGATCGTTGTCCCTAGAGCAGTAAGCACCACACAGAAGCAGCATCCAGTGTAAAATGCAATGAGTCTGTGGGGACCTTAGACCTTTAGGACTTGCTTATGAAGTAGCCACCTATTTGGAAAATTCCCTGAAGGCGAAGAGGGTGAAGAAACCAAACTTGGACTGTGAAGAAGTATCGTGGCAGGGACCCAGTTGCACTCTGCCACTTTTACACACAGCTGATCTTGTATAATTTGCTGATATATAATGCTTATCCATTAAAAAAACCACAACAAGCCAACCAACCCTTGGTGTTTATTTCACTCAGCCACTTCTTGCTTGTTCCCTCCTCAGAGAGCACAAAGGCCAGGATGAGGTGAGGTGAGTTCTTTTTATACAGATTGTGATATTCCTGGTATGAAGGGGAAATAGATCAAATGCAAGAGATCTTGGAGAAGGCAGGTGAGATTAGGGTTCCTGCCCTGGATGTCATGAGCTGTAAGGACATAGCAAAGGCTGAAAATCTCTTTGGTTGCTGTGGTATGATGTCTTGACATCTAACTCCACCATTTAGGAGCAACAAATCCAGGCTCTGGTCCTTATTTCATGTCCCAGGCATGATATCATTCTTAGTGGAAAACGAAGCTTCCCCTGAAAGCAAACTCAGCTGCATTTCTGAAGAGCTTTGGAATCATTCTAAACTAAAGCTGCTTGCCCAAAGCTTGTTCATTTTGTGCTCATTTTATAGCACAAGGAAAGTCAAATGAAACACATTCCTTTTTCCAGAGAAAATTTCCCAGCCTTCCCCCTCCCTCTTTCCACTACTTGTGCTTGAGCTCTCAGATAGTTAAAACAGACTCCCCTTTTCCAGAAGCGTGGTTCTCCTCCCCAGCCTGAGTCCTCAGATTCAGATTACAAAATCAACTGGGACAAGGATGGTGTAAATGATATGGAAAATACAGTCAGTGGATTAATGCCAGGACTGGCTAGAAAACCACTGACATCTTTATGCTACATCCCTTCTGTGCTTCATTTTCCACTGCTTCATTCTGTTGCTAACCTTTGTCCTGTGCTGCTCAGAAAGTGCCCACATTATCTGAGTAAGACTACGAGCCTTAATAATTTAGTTTATTGGCTTGAGATGGCACAAAATGTGGCAGAACTGATGGCAGAAATGAGACCAAAATAGATTTGATGGAGTTAATGGAGCACTTGTGGGCAGAAGTTGGCTTAACACATTAAAGATATTTTTTTTCCTAGCTTGACAATGAAATGCAGGACTGTATCTACAGGGGATGGAATTAACAAGAACCAATAAAAGTGTAATGCAATATCTAAACCCACAGTTACATGGGAAAGAGCTCAGAGAGAGCCAGAGCCTCCCCCTCTGCCTGGGGAGGGTGATGAAATGAGCCAAGGCGAGTGTGCCCATAAATAGCTATTTGCTGCAAGCCACTAAAAACATGTTCTTTTGGTCCCACTGGAGCATGGGACAGAACAACACTGAGCGATCCGTCCCCTATCCCTTGGATTGACTGCCGTCTCGTGACCTACAGTCTCACGGGGGCCTGGGCACCACGGTGATCCTTGGGCTTCTGAAGCTCCCAGGTGGAATGGGCTATCTCAGTCATCCTATGGCCTCATGCAAATATGGGGAAGGACCCCAGATCTGTCAGATTTTTCTTGAGGTCAAGGTGGGAGCAACACATGGCTCCGTTCCCTTTGGGAACGATATTTTTGAGAGGGAGAAGGCTGACTTAATTTCTGAGGAAAGTGCCAGGTTGTTTTGTGGGAACATAAGCATTTTGTCTGTACTATGTCCAGGTTTCAAGTTCATCCAAATAGCACCAAAACTTTTCCTTTCCTACATAATTTTATCAATGAACCTGTCCCAGATTCAGGTTACCCCACAGAGAGACTTCCCTCTTACCTTCTTCCCCTGGGAAGCAGAAGAAAGAAATATTATTTCAGCACAGGAAGGATCTGTTGGAGTGAGCCCTAAAGGGGCTCCAGGAGAGATGGGGAGGGACTCTT
>BJBW01007362.1:10051-21531 GCA_004320125.1 Scolopax mira | reverse complement strand
GTGGAGTCTCCTTCTCTGGAGACACTCAAAACCCACCTGTACACTTTCCTGTACAACCTGCTTTAGGTGGACCTGTTCTGGCAGGGGCTTGGCCTGGATGATCCCCAGAGGTCCCTTCCAACCCCATGTGATTCTCTGATATGAGCCATACAAAGAAATATTGGTTTTATATTGGTTAATATTTTTTAGTAACGTTGCACTGATCTCAAGATCCTAAAAGTTTTTCCAATTTCTCTTTAATTTCATCTTTATTTGCTTTTGACCATAAGGCAGGAGTTTTGACATCATTCTTCTCTGAAAAACACTTGTTTGCCTGGTGTTATTGCCAAGCCCTATTGGCACTGGTCCATTTTATAACTGAAATAACAGGCAACATCGGATTCTGTGCTAAGAAAGAAGTTTTGGTGAGCTTCCTTCCTGAGAGACTGGATTTCAGGGAGAACTTAAAGGAGCAAGCGACTTAGGACGTAAAAACTACTCCAAAAACATTTTCTCCAGAGGTTTAGTGAATACTTGTAGATCTACCTGGATGTATTTCTAGTTTAAATACAGAAATTGGTTGTATTTTAAAAAGTCGGGACTAGATTTAGAAGACTTGGGGGAATCCCTTCTAGTCCTGGCAAGGTTTAGTAATGCTCAGAGGACAACATGCTTCTCCACGTTTATTTTCTGGCATCTCTGGCAGTTTGGCAGGTAATGACCACCGTGATGGACTTAATTTAGTTATATCAGACATGTATTATTGCGCCGGTGATAGCCAAGGGTATTATCAGAATCCCATCACTCCCAATCCCAGGATGGCTTGTGTCCTTTTGAACTGGCTTCTCTTTGCTTCCATTGAGGTGTCGGTGCACAGAGAGTGGAGCAGAGGAGTCAAAAGTTGTGCAGGGTGGCAGAGTAGGAGTTAACCAGACAAAAGCAGGACCGAGGGCTTGTTTGGGATTTAAGCCACTTGTGAGACGGAGCCAAACTGAAGGTGATCTTTTCACCTGCGTTAAACTCCGAAAAAAAGGATGACTATTTTTGCCGTGAAGCCAGAAAAGTGAGGAGCTTTCACACCGACCATGAAGGCTGGTGTCTCAGCTGTGTGTAATCACATTACCCTGCAGTGGGTGAGCCACGGGGGAGATTAAAGCTTCCAGGTAATGGAGATTAGGTACAGCTATTGTGCAAAAAGGTAAAGTTAATTCAGCTTCTGGGAAAATACGGTGCCCTGACGACATGGGAGGTCAGGTTAGATGGTTGTAGTGGTCGCTAAAGGCCTCTGTCTTTGAATTTATGTAAAAGGATGTTTATTTATGAAAAAAAAAACCTTCAGTTTTGTCCTTGGAGATTGCGGCCAAGCAGGACTAACTCTGGTTTCCCTGCTAGTTTTAAGATGATAAAACAGGTCAACCGTCACTCCAATGATCAGTCTGGGTCATAGTGGGTTTTACTTATCATGGTATCATAGAATCATGGAATGGTTAGAGTTGGAAGGGACCTTAAAGACCATCAAGTACCAACCCCCTGTCCTGTGCAGGGACACCTCCCGCTAGACCAGGTTGCTCCAAGCCCCATCCAGCCTGGTCTTGAACACTTCCAGGGATGGGGCAGCCACAGCTGCCCCCCCCAGGGCAGGGGGTTGGTACTAGATGATCCTTAAGGTCTCTTCCAACCTGAACCATTCTATGATTCTAAAATCTGTCTTGGTGCTTGCAGGAAACACCAAGTTCCTCCAACTCCTTGCCTTTCAAAGGAGCCTGCCTATGCTTGAAGCTGTTAGAAATGTGCTGAACCTGAGACTGCTGTGCAGAAGGATTTATTCGTTGTTCATCTGTTTGCATTTCTTCCCAAACATTAATATCTTCATTGCCACGTGATGCTTTTTCTCCCCCCTCCATGGTTCAACAGACCTTTGCTTCAAAACAATGAAAATGAAAATGTAAATGTAAATGAAACCGTCAAAATGTTTTGAAGGCCAGTTCATTTTCCTGTTTATAAAACCCCCTTTAATCGCTCCCATGAAGTATTTTCTTGCTTCTCTCCATCCCAACGAAGTGCCATTTATTAGCATTTGTATGGTTGTTATTTGTCATTTCATTGGTGTTCCTGATGCCCGCGTGTTATAACTAAATCATGTCAGATTGAAGTTACAGTGTGAAACAGCTGCACTAAATTATAGTTGAAAACACGTGCTAGAGATATGCAGCTCCAATTAGTGAAGTGTCTGGGATGCAGTGAAGGTGAAAGACCAGAGCCAAAACAAGTGGCCTCGAATAGGCTGCAGCTTTCCTGCCTCTGATCTCCTGCCTGGATGCCATTTTCCATCCTCATTAGTCGCACCATGAGGGAACTATCCTGATTCTTTATATGGAACTTTATAGAGTAGTTGTCAATGATCTTTTCAGTCTTGGTTGTTAACTCTTCTGTCGCGCCGAAGCAGATGGGGTGCGTGTCCATCGTGGGCAGAGTACACCACGGACATCTGGCTTGCCTTTTATTTTTGTACTGGGGTATTGGACAAGGAAATGCTTTTTGGCTAATAACTCTGGAAAAAACTGTCATGTCTAGGTCTACAGGGTTTGGATGAGGCCAGTGCAGAAGTTGGATTCAGTGGCCAAGTGCTGGCAATGTCACGTTGGCATGAGTGTTCATTATGCCTTGGACTCACCATGGGTGTTACCTGATTGTAAAGCCTGGTTTGTTCCCTCTCTCCTCTCCTGACACCAACAGATAGAGTAGAGTTGAAGTGCCCTTCAAACTTCAAACCCTGGTGTGGACTAAGTGCTGCATGAGGAGGGTTGACACAACACTGGCATATCCAATGCACTACGTGGCTTTGGGGGTGGCCCCTTCCCCATGGCAGAGGGGTTGGAGCTCCATGAACTTCAAGGTCCCTTCCAACCCAAACCATTCGATGATTCTAGGATTCCTTTCAGCTTCCCTTTTGCTTCTTGGCAAGGCACTCAGTTTGGGACCATGTCTTCTAAAAACATCTATATTTCTGAGCTGTGTGTTGAAAAGGGGTCACCTGAAGCCCACAGGGTGGTTTGCTGCTTTCTGAAGAGGACATAAAAAGGAACTGCCTTCTGGCCATATAATACCCTCGCTGTTCTTTAACACGCTTTATGATCATGGTTAATGGCTTGGTGCAACGTGGTCCCGTGGCTCTCCATCGCCCCTTGCAAGGGCACTGGGTGATAATTTCCTCGAAATGAAGAGGGGATGAAGGAGAGATTGCACGTGAGCTCTGTGTCCCAACTGGGTAAGGACTTGGGTCACTGAAAATAAGTACTAGGGTAATTGCATGCATTAGCATAGCTTTTTAGATGTCACCATGCTAGTTAAGCAAAATTTCCTGCAAATTCCCATTGTCCTTCTGATATCCTACTCAGATCTTGTTTAGTGAGACAATTAGGAGCGAACTGCTACAAAAGGTATTTATGTTTTATCCACTGAGCCGCTGTTTCATTTGCTTGATAATGTTCCTCACCGTGCTTTTGTTAAAAACTCTTGAGCAAACTGGAGGGGAAGCCACGTGGCTGTGTGTTTATAATACATTAGGCTTTTTTTTACTAATCTACGATGTGAAACCTTTCGCGCCGGTGTAGCTGCATTTCCTCTCATCACGTCTATTGCCTCGCTCCAGAAAGCAGAGAAAAAGCCAGAGAAAAAAAAAAAACATTTATCCCATTCTGTGATCAGCTGTTTGCTTCCAATAGGGGAAACAAAATGCTTTCCCAGAAATCCTTTGGACATTTTCTTGAACATATACCTGTGTGTATAAATTGTCTATCAGGGGTTTCTTCCGGCGTGAGCGAGAGGATAAGCGAGTGTTAACGGCGGGGGCTGGTGTGGCTGTGGTCGGTCTTTCTTCCAATATATCGTGCTTTCATGGGAAAGGTGGTGGAGTCTGGCTTCAGAATTAGATTGTTTCTGAGAAGAGATTTGATTCTGCTGTAAGTTATTGAACGTAATAAGGTTTTATTGCTCTGCTTAAGCAGCTCGAAATTCCTCGCGGTGGCTTTGAAGGAGGGAAAAGCAAGAGGAAAAGGGTGTTAGGAAAGATGTGGCCAATGGCTGGCCAGGTGGAAACCACGGAGGAGGAGAAAGACGTGGTGTGTGTTAGACAAGGTGATATTGCCAGGGTGGTGCAGCTGTGAAAAAGGCAAATCAGATCTAGGAAAGGTTTTCATCAGGAAATTCATGAAGTATTAATGAGAAGTGTTAATAGTGTTACACTGGAGATGTTTAAAACTTTCCCGGTGACAACTATGACCATATCTGATTACCCGTCTTCAAAAAAGGTGAGAAGAAGAAGCTATTAATGGGAATCATTATAGAATCATCACAAAATCATCATTAGAACGGGTTGGGTTGGAAGATCATCTAGTTCCAAGGCCCCTTGGAATGTTTTCCAAGGGCCATGGACATGGACATAGACATCTTCCACCTTCCAGGAGCGGTGAAAAAACAGTGGACTGGTTTCCATTAGTGAAACAAAGGCTGGTATGGAGGGAATGGATCTCTGCAAGGTCCAGTCTCCATCCAGAAACTGGAGAAGACAAATCCAGGCCAAGACCTGGACGGAGACACCCCTCTCAGCACACAGGTTGTCATTACTGTGTGTAGAGCCCAAAATGTGGAAGTTGCTCTCCAGGGTTGGGGCTAAGTGTCACAATTTTTCCATGCGGTCATCAAAATGGAAATCAGGGTCCATCTGAACCTGTGCCCAAGCCAAACCCTTTTCTTTTGAATATTGATTCAGTATGTGTTTCTGACTAAATCCTGTTGTGTTTAGTGATCTTCTGTCCTGCTGAGCCTTTTGAGCTCTACAGGATAACATTAATGTGGGGGAAAGAAAACCTCTTCTGAAGGGTATATTTCCATCAGATTGGACGGAGGGTGAATCTTGGTCTAATGTTAATGCTCAACAGCCTACTTGGACTTTCTAATATTGTACCTGGTGGAGCTGAAAAAGGATAAAGGAGTTTTATATTATATTTCTGCTGGTGTTTTAGTTTAATTGGAGAAGTTTCCCTATAAGGCACCATTGATTAAATAGCTGCACCTCCATTTATATTGTCAAAGCTATTTCTGTTCTGAAAATATCTGTATACCTTGTATAAAATCAAACATTTCTTTTTTTTTTTTTTTTTCAGTATCTCATTTCTGTAGGGGGTTTATTTGCAAGATTTCCTTTCTTCCCCCAGACCAACTTCCTTTAAGCTTCCCTACATCAGAAAGTCCCTGTCACAGCTGACCTTTTTTTTTGTCTCTTTTGAAATATGCATCACTATCAAATTCTAAGAACGCTTTACAGTGAAAGGAATTGAGGATTTAAAGAGGCCAGTGACTTAAATCTGTGGGTTGTGAGATATCTGTACTCCGTGACTGGGTCTCGTTGTAGAGATAAAAAAGTATGGTGTGGAAAGGATGCTTTTCTTATGAGATCGGGTTTTGAAGGTCTAGATTGGGCTTTTTTTGTTTGTTTCAGCTTTTTTCTAGTGCATATTTCTTTTACCGATGCTAGTCCAACAGAAGACATGGAGCTGTTGAAGCAGGGCCAGAGGAGGCCACAGAGATACTGGGAGGGCTGGAGCCCCTCTGCTGGGAGGACAGGCTGAGAGAGTTGGGGTGGTTCAGCCTGGAGAAGAGAAGTCTCCAGGGAGACCTTAGAGCCCCTTCCAGTCCCTAAAGGGGCTCCAGGAAAGCTGGGGAGGGACTCTTGATGAGAGAGGGGAGCCATAGGACAAGAGGGAAGGGTTTTAAACTGAAAGAGGGGAGATTCAGACTAGATAAAAGCAGGAAATTCTTTGCTTTGAGGTTGGTGAGTCACTGGCCCGGGTTACCCAGAGAGATGGGAGATGTCCCATCCCTGGAACATTGAAGGCCAGGTTGGATAGGGCTCTGAGCAACCTGATCTAGTTGAACATATCCCTGCTCATTGCAAGGGAGGTTGGACCAGATGGCCTTTAAAGATCCTTTCCAAACTATTCTATGATTCTAGAAATTCTCTTTCCCCTCATTGTATAAGCGTGGGCCTCTTAGCATAGGGTGGTATGAACTTGGTGCATATCAGTTCATCTGCTTGCATCCATTGAACCCATTGCCATGGAGAAATAAGCTTGCAGGCCTCTAAATATACATGGACAATGACCAAGCAGTAGTTGTTCCCATGAATTGATAGCTCAGTTTGCCTCTCAGTAACATTTCTGGCTTTGAACAACAGAAGACCAAATTCTGTAGGACCGGGATTGTTTCCTAGTGATAAAGTGTGTTAAGATCCAGCCTTATTGGGATTCTGTAGACGTAACAAGCAACACAACTGAAATGGTGATTTCCAGAATCTTTGGCTTTCAGATAAGTATGTTTGTTCTCTGGTGTGTTGTAACTCAACGGGCTCACAGTCATGTACAGTAGCCCTTAATGTCAGCAGCTTTCTACATTTCGTTAAATTGCCTCCAGATTCTCCCATTCTTTTCATCACAAAAGTAGATGCTGACATGATACGTGTGGCAATCAAAACCACAAAAAACAAGTTTAAAAGTGAGTAGTGGCAGCTTTCTTGCTGCAGATGTCAGTATCTTTGACAAGCAAGTGCTTGCGTGGTGACACATGGTAATAGAAAACATCTTGCCTCCGTAAAACACCACTAGCACCTTGAGAAAAGCTGGGGGCCTGCGATACCGAATCCCACGCCGAGTTTCTAGGGTCCTTGTTCAATGAGTTTTATGCCAAAAGGAAGCCTGATCTTTCAGTTTCTCATCCAGAAAGGGAAAAAAAAAAAAAGAAAATAAAAAAAAAAACCCACCACTAAATCAGTGCACTTCAAAGCCCGCAGGCACTACGGTAATACAAATAATAAGTTAAGAAATAATAAAGTGCAGAATAGAAGTGTTGAGCTTTAGGCTGAGAATGGGATTAATAAGCAGAGAGTTTAAGAAAAAAAATCCTTTGGGGCTTCAACCTTCATTGGGTGTAGAGTGTCAGGAAAGAAATTAGCATTTTCGTCGTTGTTGTTTACCTCTGAAATTTAGGAAGAGACAGAGAATGAACAAAAGATGCTCCAAGGAGCCCTTCTGGAAAAAGTCCAACCATTGCAAAGTTACACAGATGAATTGATTTAATTAGGCTGTATAATACCACTTCTGCTGCCGCTTTTGTAACAGACTCATAAAAGATATTAACTGATGCACTCTGGGTATTGCATATTTGTTTCAAAGATGCCCGTGACTCTTCCCCACTCCCTAGGTCATAAAGAGCTCTGCAAAGCCTATAGTTTCCTCATATTCTATTTCCCCTTCAATTTTCTGTTTTTACTGATTAAAAATGTCTGTACTGTGGCTGGAAACGCTTAAGGGAGGAGAGAAGCAAAAATCCTTTTTCCTATGTAAGTTGCAGAAATAATTTAGGAGAAAATTACAACCCTGTAGTTGTGTATCATTCAGTACAAAACTGAGGATGAAATTGGTGGGAAGAAAATGGTATTTTACTACCCAAGGATTTTTTCTCCTTTGTGGAGGAGCTGTGCCTGTGTTGATGGACAAGATGTCCACCTCAATAATATCAAATATTTGGAGTGGAAGGTGTCTTCATTCAGACTATCGGTGACCTACCAGTGATGCTAAATTCACTAAAACTCCTTCCACAGGCACAAGAACTTCATTTCAATTTTCAACCACCATTTTGCTCCTCAAATGCGACGATGGTTGTGCTGAAAACCCTGGTCTTAGTGAAAATGGAGAGTGAGCTGGGTACTGGGGCAGTCGTAGACACTTGAAAACTGTGATCTGAAGGATACTGAAACCATTGAAAAACCTGTTTTTGGCTCCAGGGACTTGTGGGTATTTCATTTAGCAAAGTTAGAGGTAGTTTTTGAAAACTATTCAGTTACTTTTTGTGGAAGAAACCACTTCCAGTTGATCATGATGGTCTGTCTTTGTGGAGGAACTGTCAAAGGATTTTGGGATGGCTAGAGACACTTTTCAGTAAAGCACTAATAGTACCTTGAGAAGAACACCATGTCAGCAACACTGTGTTGGAAGAAGGATTGTAGAATCCCTTTTAATGGAAATTTCTCAGGCTTACATGACTTTCAGAGGGAAAATGCTGGGAAAATCCAAGTTGCTCTGAACATGGTACCATAGACTTTATACCTACAGGCCTGAAAGTGTCAGTGCATTGAAGTACAGGACATTCAGCTTCAACACAGGGAAACACTTCTTTACTGTGAGGGTGTCAAACGCTGGAGGAGGTTGCCCAGAGAGGTTGTGGAGTCTCCATCCTTGAAGATACCCAAAAGACAAATGGACAAGGTCTTGGGCATCTTGCTCTGGCTGTGCTTGCTTGGGTATTCCTCCAACCTGAGCCCTTCTCTAACTCTATGACTTGTATATTTTCCAGGCTGTCAGGACAAGATAAAGGCTCAGCAATGACAAGTTTGAATTTTGTATTTTGTTATTTAGAGAAACAGGAATTCTCCTTTCACGGAATGGCAGGAGTTGGAGGGGACCTCTGGAGATCATCTAGTCCAACCCCTTGCCAGAGCAGGTTGGACAGGAATGTGTTCAGGTGGGTTTGGAATGTCTCCAGAGAAGGAGGTTCCACCACCTCTCTGGGCAGCCTCTTCCAGGGCTCTACCACCCTCACAAGAAAGAAGCTTTTCCCCATGTTGTGATGGAATTTCCTACATTCCAGTTTGTGCTCGTTACCCCTTGTTGGAAGGTTGGAAGGGACCTTAAAGATCATCTAGTCCAACCATGAACCTAACCCTGACAAAAATGACTAAACCATATTCCTAAGGACTATGTCAACCCCTCTTTTGAACACCTCCAGGGATGGTGCCTCAATCACTTCCCTGGGCAGCTCATTTCAATGCCCAATAACCCTCTCCATGAAGTAGTATTTCCTAAAGAGAATGTTTCCTTGATAAGATGCCTTCTCAGTCTTCTCTTCTCCAGGCAGAACAGCCCCAGGTCTCTCAGCCTTTCCTCATGAGAGAGATGCTCCAGGCCCCTAATCATCTTCATAGCCTCTACTGGGCTCTTTCCAGTAGTTCACTGTCATTCTTTGAACTGGGGGAGCCCAGAACTGGACCCAGTGCTCCAGACGTGGCCTCACCTACTTTGTAATCCTGAAAGCCAGCACTTTTCAAAGTCTTCATGTCTGCCCCTTCCGGGTCACATGTGAGGGAGGAATGGACGGCAGGGACTTCAGCAGTTGGTGCAGTAATTTCTGAGGTGCTTTGGCTTTAGGGGGGGGTCAGGCATTGCTGGGGGGGCTCCATAGAGCTGGTTTGCTGCTCTTGTGTACTCGGTCGTTCAAAATTGCTTTATAATCACCGTGAAAAAACTTTGAAGTAGTAAAGACAACGTTGGCAAGACATAGTACAATTACTTTGTTACGCATCTTGTTATGTTGGCAAATTTGTTTAATTAAATTCCTTGCTAATTAGAGCTGTATGTACTTGCGTTAATTATTATTTGCTTAACACAATCAACAGTGTAATTCTTTTCAGAAACGCCGCACACTTTCTAGTTGAATTAAATTACTGATTTTGCGTGCTTTCGGAAAGAATAGTTGCTCCATTTTTGTCAAATGATAGGTTGCATTCTTTAATGTGAATGAAATTCAATTTAGACCAACTAAGACTTAACATAATATATTATATTTTTAATTGGTGATTAAGGAAAGAGAGGGAAAAACAGATTGATATGTACTTCAGCACAAAGATGTATATTTTTTCTTACTGGATTACAAAAATCGGATGGGTCTGCTATTTATCAGCCACCAAGACCTTTTCCCATCTGACAGAGTACATTTGTCTTGTTTGTCGTGAGGCTTTGGAAGAGAACTACTTTCTCATTCTAGAAAAATATAACCCAGTGGAACTTCTGACCTTTTCCCAAGCCCTTAATTACTTTTTTAAAATGTAGAGTATTATAAACATATTATAGAGCCAGGGACCTATCTGTTTTTTCAGTACTGTGCCCATTAGCTCTAATTTTGATCTGCGAATTTATATTTAGCCCCCTAAAAGGGAAAGCGATAACATAAGTATCTTTAATCGCGTTCAATAAGGAAGCTAATAACCAAGTATCTAATTGTTTCTGCAACAAGATGACTAGAAGCCACACAACACGGGTAGAGTTTGTGGATGTACATACACCCACAGCCATCTGTATCATCCCTCTATGCAACCGGCAAATTCACTGCTCCCTCTTTATAGCGTTGACTTCTGTAGGTTGTTTCTCATTTGAGCAGTGGGCTGCTGATCAATGCTGCAACACATGCCTAGTGTTGGGGGATCACTGAACCACAGAACAGTACTGTGTCTAAGCTGAGGACCTCAGGAAAGTGGGAAGAAAGAAGCGACTCAACAGACTAATGTGGTAGGAGACAGATGGAAGAAATAATTCTTCTAAAGCAAAATATAAACACAGCCAGGATTATGTAGCAAGATAGAGAGGATTTGCTCTCATCCCAAGCAGGGTTAGGAATGTTGCTTTGCATTTTTCAAGACGAAACGTGCCGTTGAATAAGAACTTTATGAGCAGAGGAGCAGCATATCAATGAGCATGGTGAGCCTACAAGGCTCTTCCATGTCTTCGTAATCACTGAAATGTAACTGGGCAGATAATGCAAACGCTCCTGAGGTCTTCCCGCAGATTACGCAGGAGCCATATCTGTCCTTCTTCAATATTTGCTAATTGTAGTTAGTCATTTTAAACTGGGCCACAAAAAAAGATTTATTTTTTAATAAAAGGGGAGTGAGAAACTTGGCACACGGTTATGTCTGTCCAGTTGTAGCATTTTTAATCTTTCATTTCAATGCCAGCCTGTGGCTGCGATACCTTGGGACTAGAGTAGTAAAACCAGTAAGAATTGCAAAGTGTTTCCGTGCCACGTGTTTGAATGCTTTGCTGAAGCACGATACGTTTTTTCCAAACTTGTTAAAGTGCATCTTTTCTGCATCTAATCACCACCATTAATCTACTGGGAAATAAGCATTTTAAAGAAATGAGTGGTTTACTGCTCCATAAAGTGTGAAGGGCACAAGTCCACTGTTAAATACTGTAATTGAAAAATCACAGGGAGAAAAAAATATGGAAATTGAAGAATCACAGGAGAAAAAATAGAGAAGTGGAATAATCAATAGTAACACTAATGAGAACTGCTGGAAATGCCTGTTAATGGCTCTGGGCATCGCCGTTTCGGGAATCGTTACTGTTTGTGAAGCAGCACCATTGCCCTCCCACACAAGGAGCATCTCTGGAGATGTGAACCAGGTTCCCCGAGATTGACGTGTTTCATTAGAGGATTCTGTTGTACAGCAGTATGTTTTCTCACACAGATTGTGTGAAAAACATCAGATCGCCCACTCGGTCTCTTTGCACTTCTGGTGTCCACCTGGAAAAAGAGGATGTTTCAGCATGAAGGCAAAACTAAATAAAGATGATAAAGACTTCTTTGGTTAGAGACCTGCTAATGGTACC